>JAMRYI010000730.1:0-79515 GCA_029231635.1 Ditylenchus weischeri | reverse complement strand
TTTTATCACGATGGTAAGACTACAAAAAAACTCCACAATTCCATTAGCAGAGAAAACATACAGAATAAATGACTATTTCTTGATGCTGGCAGGTGACAACTTCCATTCAACGGACCATGAAAACTTTGCCAGAGCCGACTTCGCCACCAAACACCCAGCAGCCTTCGACGCGATGCCCTGATGGTATTTGCGCTTGCCGAACTTGGATTCATCGATTTGAACAGTTTGCGACACCACCAAGTTTTCCCATGTCTGCAGAGCTCATTTTAACGTAGGCATCAAACAGCAGTTCACGGCATGAGCTTGACCAATCGACGACGGCGTTTGGACTTTTTATTTCCAATTGCTGCTTGATCACTTTGAGTTGCACGTTTTCCACCCACAGATTGACAAAGCCGAGCACTTGGAAGATAGAAAGCTTGGATCCTTCGAAGAACGTTCCCTTACGGAAGCCGACCATTTCTTTACAGTTCTCATAGGCGCCCTTCAATTTCTTCTGGAATCGGTTGTTGTAGCAGATCGAAATCCATCTGGCCTAAAAAATAACTATAAAATAATATGTTTGCTTAAAAACTAACTGTAAAGGGTGAGAAGCCAACTGAAGAATCTGATGTTGCACTTGGGACAGAAATATTGGCCTTCTTCTGGAATCAAGTGCCATTGCTGCAGAGCATTCTTCATTCGGAACGGATCTTTGCAAATTTCATGAAAGCGGATCAAGTTGAACGACATTTGAAACTAAAAAAACTAGTTAATCAAAAAAAATGAGCAGATAAAAAAACGGAGACGACGATTTCAACAAAAAAATGAAAAAAATGAATTTTTGGTCAAAAATGTAGATTTTGAACACTTTTCAAAAAAAAATTTTTATGCTCAGATGTCTTTCCGCCACCGGAAAACATGTTTTCTTACTAATTACGACCTGAAACGTTCGAGAATGTGGTCAAACCCCAGTTTTGGGAACATGTGGTATACCATACTTTAGCCCAAGAAATATTGGCCTTCTTCTGGAATCAGTGCCATTGCTGCAGGCATTCTTCATTCGGAACGGATCTTTGCAAATTTCATGAAAGCGAATCAAGTTGAACGACATTTGAAACTAAAAAAACTTGTTAATCAAAAATGAGCAGATAAAAAAGCGGAGACGACGATTTCAACAAAAAAATGAAAAATGAATTTTGGTCAAAAATGTAGATTTTGAACACTTTTCAAAAAAATTTTTTGCTTCAGATGTCTTTCCGCCACCGCAAAACATGTTTTTCGTACTAATTACGACCTGAAACGTTCGAATATGTGGTCAAACCCCAGTTTTGGGAACATGTGGTATACCATACTTTAGCCTATCATGAGTTAACCCAAGTATATTAATTTATTGCCATTCAAGACGTTACTCGAGCTAAAACTGTTAAGCTAAGGAAAGGCCAGAACGGGTCGTAGATAGCGAAATTACTTTTGTCGCTAATACCATCGTGTTCCCCAGAATGTCAGCTTTCGTTTTAAAAAAGAACAGGCGAAAAAAATGAGTTCTAATAGGGGATATACCTATTGAAATTTCGAAATACTATAGAGGCGCCGATAGGCGCCTGTGGTCCCTTGTTTAAAATAATATAATTTAAAAAAAGTATTAAACTTACCTTAACCCCCTCCTTCCTTCCTTCGCCCACCTGCCTTTAATCTCAAAGGTCACAAACTGAAGGGGCACAAACTGAAATGGCACAATTTACTCCTTCCCGTAGAAATCAGTAATTTGCTGGTAGAAATAAGTATTTGTTTAAAATTCAAATTTACTGGTGAAATGAAATAATTTACTGGTGAAAAGTATTATTTTACTGGGTACAACATCTATAGCCTTTCCTTAAATACTTCGGTGGCTCTCCCTTTTACACCCCAAAAACGTACAGAAAGAGTACAAAAAACGTACAAAATTTTTTGGTTTTTGACAAAAACCAAAAAATTTTGTACGTTTTTTGTACATTTCGTTTTGTCAAAACGCCAAAGCGTTTTTGTACGTTTTCCTCACCATGCTATATGGTGCCATATAAAAGAAAACAGCTTTTAAAGCTGTCATTCTTGCCTGTATTCTCGGAGTCGGTCAGTCGTGTTGTTTCAAAATGAGTGAAGACAGAAAGGAACAAGGAAAAGAGCGAACTGACAATGGTCGGGCTTCAGTGTGTTTTTACATTGCCTCAAGTTCGTGCCCTGCTCACATTGTATTCTATTTTTAGACGCCGATTCCAGAGGATGTCAGTCGCGTTCTCAGCGAAGTCAAGGGTAATGAGCAGACTGTGACTACAGAACATGGTACTGTCAAATTCGTTAACCAGAAAACAGGAATCGAGGCGAGAAAATTCTACCATGGGTATTTGACCTACAAATTCGTAGTGTTTGCGGGTTAATTTTCGTTTTTAGGCTGTTACCACGCGAAGATATCAAGTCGATGCTGCTGCAAAATGGCGATTACTGTGTGCGAACAACTGAAATCAAGACTGGAGATGATCGACAGGTTGTTTTAAAGAGGCATGCTCACCTGTAAAAATTTGTATCCGCCAATTAAAACATTTTTCCTAACCATTGAACTCTTGTACGGATTTTTCAACTTGGTTTCTAACAAAACTACACCTAAAATCAAATTCTAGACCTTGTTTTGTTAGAAACGAAGCTGAAAAATCCGTACAAGAGTTCAATGGTTAGGAAAAAATTTTAATTGGCGGGTGCAAATTTTAACAGGTCAGCATTCCCCTTTAAATATTCTTTGTCCGCGAACATCCCATTCATGCTTACTTTTAGAAATGCCTCTCGGTCAAGTGGAATGAAATCATCCATCACTACCTTCTCACTCCCTCGGCGTCTGGAACTTGGTCGTTGGATCCTCAGTCTTCAAAAGCACCTCAATTTTCTACATTCGAGGATTAATATTACCGGTATTAAAGGGGCATGCTCGCCGCCGGTGAGAATATTTTCAAAGGCGGGTACCAGGTCAATTCAAAGAGGAATTACTTTGAAATGCAAATTTGTTGAGTACCCCTCTGTGATAAGTATTGACAACCATTCTCGCCATTCAACTGCATCGTGTGGTGAAGCGGCGGTCGACTAGCGATTGTAATTTATTCGCTTCAATAGCTTCCTTGATGGAGAAGAGAACAGTGAGTGTATAGATCTGTGAGCTGAGACTTAGCAAGACTTCCATATTGAATACAACGTATGTACAAAATGCTATGACTGAACCAACTGTCCCTAAGTGACTCATAATGTTAAATTTGAGTGCTGCTTTATTTAAATAAACAACAGTGACACCAAATAGAACTTTAACCTACACGAAACAAAAGATCAAGGTAACAAACAAAACAAGCAACAACAGAGATATTTCAACAGAAGTCTAGTACATGCCACCACCCATGCCTCCCATACCGCCAGCTGGAGCAGAATCCTCTTTCGGAATTTCAGTCACCACGCATTCAGTAGTGGCCAGCAAAGAAGCAACACCAGCGGCGTCTTGGAGAGCAGTGCGAACAACCTTCGTAGGGTCAATGATACCAGCGTCAATCATGTTGACATAACACTAAATCATTTATAAGTTTTAGACAGAAAGTTTGATTAAATTAGTTACATCATTCATAGCATCGTAGCCGAAATTGACGTCCTTGTTTGAGATCACCTTCTCCACAATGGCGGAGGGCTCAAGACCAGCATTTGAAATGATGGTAGAAATCGGCTGACGAGCTGCTTTCTGCACAATTTTGATACCTGGAAGAATTAGCAATAATATTACAAGATGATTGATATAACCACAGGCCTTGCTGCTGATCATCGTTTTCAGCCTTCAAATTCTCTAGCTTAGACAAAACACGTAGGAGAGCCACACCTCCCCCAGGGACAATACCTTCTTCAACGGCGGCACGAGTAGCACACAAGGCATCAGTAACTCTGTCCTTTTTCTCATTGACTGAAAAAATCATAAACAATTATATCGGCGCATGTGACTTAAAAGTGACGCTTTACCTTCAACCTCACTTGCTCCGCCAATCTTCAGGACGGCCACACCTTTGGACAGTTTGGCAAGTCGCTCATTGAGCTTTTCCTATAAAAAAGTAGATTGTATTTAGACTTAGAGAAAAAAAACTATCAAAAAATTTTCAAGTCTGCTTATTTTCGTGTACCAATGCAACTATATACCTTCTCATAGTCGGATGTGGAAGACTCAATCTCTTCAGTAAGCTAAACGATGCGTTTTTCCACTTCTTCAGCTGAGCCTTTGGCACGCAGAATCAAAGTATCATCCTTGGATATGTTAACTTCATCAGCCTCACCAAAATCTTGAGCCTGGACATCTTCAATTTTGACGAGAGTGGCCTCTTCGCCGAAGACAGTCGCACCAGTGGCAATGGCAATATCTTTGAGAGTATTCTTGCGATTGTCACCAAACCCAGGAGCCTTGACAGCAGCCACTTGAAGACCAACCTAAAATAGGAATGATTGCAGGTAGTGATAATAAATTTAACACCTTGAGACGATTGAGAACTATAGTGGTCAGAGCTTCTCCATCCACATCCTCAGCAATGATCACCAATGGCTTTCGATGCCTAAACGGGGAGCGTATAATATCACAAATAAAATTCCTGACGCAAAACCCTAAAAACCGTACTTATTAGCCAGCTCCAGCGCAGGAACAATGTCCTAAAATTAGATTAATTAACGAACTAAAGGATCACAAGCAGAGCCCACCTGAATCTGGCTGATCTTCTTCTCTGACAAGAGCAGCAAGCACTTTTCAAATTCCACTTTAGCACCCTTGGCAGAATTGATGAAGTACGGAGAGATATAACCACGATCAAATTTGAGTCCCTCAATAAGTTCCAGCTCGTCTTGCAATGTTTTTCCATCCTTCACCGTAATGACACCCTTGTTGCCGACCTAAAAATAAATCGAGTATAAATCGAGTACAAGAGTTCAATGGTTAGGAAAAAATGTTTAATTGGCAGGTACAAATTTTTACAGGTGAGCATGCATCTTTAAAACAACCTGTCGATCATCTCCAGTCTTGATTTCAGTTGTTCGCACGCAGTAATCGCCATTTTGCAGCAGCATCGACTTGATATCTTCGCGTGGTAACAGCCTAAAAAAGAAAATTAACCCGCAAACACTACGAATTTGTAGGTAAAATACCCATGGTAGAATTTTCTCGCCTCGATTCCTGTTTTCTGGTTGACGAATTTGACAGTACCATGTTCTGTAGTCACAGTCTGCCCATTACCCTTGACTTCGCTGAAAAAGGAGATTTATCTGTGAAGTCTAAAAGGAGATTTACCTGTGAAGTATGCCTTTTTCGTGCAAATATGCAAGCCCGTTGGCAGCATCGACACACATTTTGCTTCGCTCTTCAATGCTGATATCTTCATTCTTCTCAATCAGATATGAATCAAGAGAACCACCTTGCATGAGCTCCATGAGAATCATCAGCTAAAAAATAAAGAAGATTTGGTCACATGTAACAGTTCTCGGACAATCAAACCAACCGGTTCTTCTTCCGCAGCAACACCATAGAAATTCATTGGCTGACCATTGAATGTTGGATGCTCACCTTAAACAAGACTGGTTGAACTAGAATGTAGACTGTCGATCTATACAGGTTTTATGCAATTCTCCATTTGCTGTGGAATTTTTATGTGGTGGAGAAGAGTGTCGACACTGAGTGGCTTGCGGGCTGCCAAAAGCTCCTTTCTAAAAAAATTAATAAACAACATCAGGAATTTAGCATACCTCAGCTTGGCGTTTTTCACCCTGAAACAACTTTTTATAATTATAAACTGTGAGAATTTTGAACGTACGCATACTGCAACTCGATGTTTTCTGTAATTACATTGATGATTGAGAGAGCGCGATAGAGAATGTAAATCACAACAAAAACGAAGACTATCAAACAGAGAATGAAGACTACGGCGAAGACAGATCCCCTAAAAATTGGTAACCTTAACCTATGTTAAAGCTCACAATATGAGGCAAAATGTTAGAGTTGGACACAGGCAGTTCAATTCTAAGTTTTTATTCTTTCGAGTTTTATTAAATTGATTTTGCAGAACGAAAAAATATCGAAAAATTGCAGAGATAAGGGTCAACAAAAGTTTTGACATCCGATTTCCGTTTAAGCAGTGATGTGGAGCCTGTCTCTGGCTCCGACTTATTTGCTAATAACTAAATTCTGTGAAATAGATTTTGAATAGTAAAAAAGAATACCTAGTTGCTCAAAAAATTAGCTCTTTAAAAAAAATGAAATAGTCGAAAAAAATCTCGGAGCCAGATTTTTTAAAGATTCTATATTTCCTTCGACTTTTTCGTATTCCGAATTAAATTCTGTTACGAGCCAGTTTTTTTGACCATTTGTACGTTTCTTTCCTTTACTACAAAACCTACTCTGCAGAAATGAATTGTTGTTTAAAAAACAGTGATAAAAAAGTCATAGAAATCCAAGAACTGTCTTTGTCATAAGATATCAGATCCAGATGAGCGAAAAAAATCGGCGGATTCCTTGTTCGCCAAAAATCACGTTTTAATTACTTTTTCACCCATTATAACTTCTAAAGCATGCAGAAAACGTGTTTTAAGGCCATAAAGAGCATTAAAAAAAATTTAACCAAACAATATTTCCAAAAATGCGCCTCCGGGCCCTAAAAACACGTTTTCTTCATTTTTCAGAAGCTAATACGTGTAAAAAATAATTTAAACATAATTTTTAGCTAACCAGGAATTTGGTACTCTAGGCAAAAAATCAAAGTGCAAATACTAACCAATAGTTTGTCCCTGAATAAATCCATTCGAATCTATTTTCGATGCTGGTCATGTGCGGAAAATCTAAAAAATAAGAAAGATGTGAAATGATATTAAAAAATATATACTTGAAAAAAGAAAATACAACCGCCCACAATACCAAAACACTTAAGGCCTACCCAGACTCCAAGCAGTCATGACTGCGCAGTCACCAATTAAGGCCAAAACTGCGCAGTCACGAAAAAAGCAGTTTTTTGACTGCGCAGTCAAATTTTGACTGCTCAGTTTTTCTTCTTGACTGCGCAGTCTGACTGCGCAGTCAAGATGACCCAGCAGTCACCGTTCATTATTGTGTTTCGTATTTAGAGTTGCACAATGTATCTGCAAATAATGACTGTTCCGTTGATTCCACTTAATTTCTTTCACATCACGTGAACTTTTCAATAGTTTAGAAAAATGTCTGATGCAGCTTTACTGCGCAGTCACGATTTACTGCGCAGTCATTGACTGCGCAGTCATGACTGCTTGGAGTCTGCGTAGGCCTTTAGTAATGAAAAGAAAGACATAAATAATTATTGCAAAGAACTTTCGCGCATTTTTCCATTCGCAAAGTTCCGTGAAATTCCGTTCAAAACTCAAATTTGTGTTCAGTAGAGAATTTTGCGCGAAATTATAACAAAGACCGTGATTAATCACTGATCTTTAGTTAATTTACTAGACGCAGCGCAAATTCTGGACAAAATCGTTTTAAATCACAACGCATAGTTTTTTTCAATGAGCAAGCTAATGTATCTAAATGTATCTACATGTGTCGTATCTACAATTTATCTACATGTACTGTATCTACATGTGTCTTAAAAATCATGTCGCACACATTTTTGCGCAAAAACCCTTGCGACTATCATAACAAAGCAAGGGTTTCTCTTGCTGTTTGTGAAAAAATATTTTAAAAATCGCACGGTCATTCCCATACCCTCCTTTGTTAGTTTGTATCAAATATTTAATGAGCAAAAAAACAGATTTCATGCTCAAAAAAATCGTGATTGATTTATTTTAAAAAGTCATCCAAAATAAATCTCCGTTCGGTTGCATAGTCCAAAAATGACAATAAAAGACATCCAAAGCTCACCCAACTCTTGCGAAGCTCACCCAACTCTTTGCGTCCAATTGTGAAGTTCCCTCGTTTGACATCTCGATGCAAATACCCAATGGAATGAAAATCTTTTAAGGCTTCGAGACATTGAATGGCCACACTCAAAGCTGTTCCTGATGAGAATTTCTTTTGAGGATAGCTTTCACGGAGATCCTAAACATTTGATGAAAGCACATGTCAAATAGGGGAAGATGCTACCTGTAGAGAACGGCCAACAAGTGTTATCACAACGTAGTTGAAATTGTCGACTCTTCCCTTATTTTCAATTGAGCAGAAATGACGACCACAAGACTTTTCAGTTCACCCAGAACGTAGTCTTCCATCTTCAGCAGCTGAATCTTTTCATTGACGCCTTCGACCTAAAGAAGGATAAGTTAGGCAAGAAGGACATGTGACTATTTCACCTTGAGAGCATAACTGCCTGATGGATCGCTGACTTTGTAGACGGCTCCGAAAGCACCTTCTCCGAGCTTGCTGAAGATTGTCCAACGCTCTACTTTCTTCTCAGGTTCCAGCTGCAACAATTCACCCATTGCAAGAGACAAAGAATAGTTGACCACAAAGAAGAAAATTTGACAGGACCAGAGATTAAGCAGCCGTCAACAAGCAAAGGAACTGATAGAATGAAAGTCTGTTCAGTCAATTTCCCATTTTATATGTGCCAAAAAATTATTTTTGTGTAAAATAAAGCAAAACGCGCCTTCTTGAAAATTTTCTATAACCTCTAATGCAGCAAGTTTCCAACCCGTCATTCTTCGGAAAAGTCTTCTTGTTGCCGGTTGCTTGTCACTTTTGCTCTCTCTGTTCTTACCGGTCTAAAACAAACTACTAACAACTAAAAGCCTAGGTCACTGGTCACACAGTGGTATAAAAATTTCTTCATTCAGTTCACAAAAATTGATCTATTTTGATAAAAGTTGAACAACTCGAAATCGAGTTGTCTGACTCAAAATTGTTTTTATCAAAATAGATCAATTTTTGTGAACTCAATGAAAAAAATTTTATACCACTGTGTAACCACTGAAATAAGCTTTTAGTTGTGGAGTTACATACTTAAAATTTTGTGAAAAAATACAAATAAAAACATCAAAAAAGGTCAAAAATTTTTTGAAAATTCGAGTTAACTGTATAGCAACCTTATTTACAGTAGCAGACAAAAATAATGTAACACCTGTACAAAAATCTAAGTTTTGGTAAAGTTCTAGTATCTCCTGGCAAAATTTTGTCCGGCAAAAACATTTTAAGTGTATTTTTAAGCAAGGAACATGATTCTGCAAAAAAAATTCATTCTTGAGGGCACAATTTTATTCTACAGCCACTTTTTCACGACTAGTCCATTTTTGGGCCGGACAAAAGTAATGTAACACCTTTGATTATCCCGTAAAAGAGAAAATGTGAAGCAACAAATAATTGAAATCGCTTTATTCAACACTAATATTTCGTCGCAAACCCTTTGGACGCAACAACAGCAGCACAACGAGCAGGCATGGAGTCAACCAATTTCATTAAAACATCCAAACTGATTTTCTTCCATTCTGCACAAAGAGCCTTGAACAAGTCGCTTGTCTTCGAGTAGGTGCGTGTGCGAATTTGCCGATCCAGATGCTCCCACAGGTGCTCGATAGGATTTAAGTCCGGACTCTGCGACGGCCACTTGAGAACCTCCACGTTATTGTCGATGAACCACTTCTTCAGGAGCTTGGAGGCGTGCTTCGGGTCATTATCCTGCATGAAGATCCAATCGTTTGAGAGGCAAGTAATGGCGTGCTCAATCATGTTGTCGTCCAGAATGCCCTTGTACATCTCAGCGTTCATTTTGCCTTCGACTCGAACCAGCGGACCGACACCATCCCTCGAAAAACAGCCTGAAAACATCAACAAAAAAAAGCAAGAGGAAAATTTAAAAAACCGAAGAAAATACCCCAAACCATAACTGACCCTCCTCCATGTTTGACAGTGGGAACCTGGTACTTTGGATCATTTCTTTTGCCACGCGGACGTCTGACATAGCGAATGCCGTCGGATGAGAAGAGATTGAACTTTGATTCGTCGCTCCAGAGCACCCTTCCCCAGTCGGCCACTAACCAGTCCTTGTGAGCGTGTGCGAACTTGAGACGTTCCTTCACATTCTTTTTCGAGATCCACGGCTTCTTGGATGGACGAGCAGCAGGGAGATCGGCTCTTCTGAAATAAAGCTTTTTAAATTAAAATATTTGACCTAAAAATATCTGAAGATTTCTTGATAAAGTATAGTTATGAATCAAAAAGAAACTCCCTGATTATTCAAATAAAAATAGGTACACCATGGAAATTTTTGAAGGGATTAATCGAGTAGCTTCGTCGTTTTTTTGTATAATTGTTTCTCATATTATATACAAAAGGTCTTTCTTCTGTAAAATATAACGTAGACTGTTGAAAAAAACACCATGTAAATAATTTTAAAAGAAACAATGAAAACCATGAAAAAAATATCAATTTTTTTGATTTGTTAACAAAAAGAAACTCTTTTCAGAATTTTCGAAAACGCAAAGCTGGGGTATGTGCATGCATACATGTGCGGCCGAAAAAATCAAAAAAAGCAAGAGGAAAATTTAAAAAACCGAAGAAAATACCCCAAACCATAACTGACCCTCCTCCATGTTTGACAGTGGGAACCTGGTACTTTGATCATTTCTTTGCCACGCGGACGTCTGACATAGCGAATGCCGTCGGATGAGAAGAGATTGAACTTTGATTCGTCGCTCCAGAGCACCCTTCCCCAGTCGGCCACTGACCAGTCCTTGTGAGCGTGTGCGAACTTGAGACGTTCCTTCACATTCTTTTTCGAGATCCACGGCTTCTTGGATGGACGAGCAGCAGGGAGATCGGCTCTTCTGAAATAAAGCTTTTTAAATTAAAATATTTGACCTAAAAATATCTGAAGATTTCTTGATAAAGTATAGTTATGAATCAAAAAGAAACTCCCTGATTATTCAAATAAAAATAGGTACATCATGGAAATTTTTGAAGGGATTAATCGAGTAGCTTCGTCGTTTTTTTGTATAATTGTTTCTCATATTATATACAAAAGGTCTTTCTTCTGTAAAATATAACGTAGACTGTTGAAAAAAACACCATGTAAATAATTTTAAAAGAAACAATGAAAACCATGAAAAAAATATCAATTTTTTTGATTTGTTAACAAAAAGAAACTCTTTTCAGAATTTTCGAAAACGCAAAGCTGGGGTATGTGCATGCATACATGTGCGGCCGAAAAAATCGGCGCCGGTCGCACCTCCGGGCGCCGACCTTTTGAAAAATAGGCGCCGGGCGCCTAAAAGGGCGCCGGCGCCCTTTTTGTAAAAAATTGGCGCCGGGCGCCTTATGAACCAAAACAATTGGCGCCGGGCGCCACTAGCATAAAAGTCGGCGCCGGCCCAAAAATTGTGAAAAATGGCGCCGGGCGAGGAGTAACTTAGATATTTTAAGTAAATTTGCAAACGTTTATTTGTTATCATTTCACATTTCAATTAATCAGATAAATCAGATAAAATAATCAGATAAAATACGGTATGTGTGTGTGCGCAAATTTGGACGCTACTCGGTAATACAGCCATAAAATATAGCCATAAATATGAGTGGAATAAATTATTACTTAAAAATGATTTTTGACCACTCCCAAAAAGTTGATTTTTGGGGGTATAACCGAGTAGCTCCTAGGATTGGGAGGTATTGAGGAGCCATTATTGGGGGAGGGGGTATAACCGAGTAGCTCCTAGGATTGGGGGTATTCGAGGAGCCATTGGGGGGGCGGTTATAACCGAGTAGCGCCCAAATTTCGTTTCAAACGAAAAATCGGCACCGGGCGCCTGAAATATGTGAACAGCGAGTCAAAGAAATGGTGAATAACCATCTTCATCAAATGGTGGAACACATTTAAAAGGAAAAGGCGAAAGACGGTGAACTCATTATGTGATTTTCTTATGATCGAAATAAAAATTTACTATGAAGTTCACTATAGGTTCACTGCAACAAAATTGCAACAAAATGCAACAAAAAATGCAACATAGAAACTATTTTAATCAAAAAAGTTGTCAAGATCGGGCTCTAAGTCTTCTAAAAATCGGCGCCGGCGCCGCTGTCAAACTGGTGCAAAGCGTCGGCGCCGGGTACATTTTTGTGGTTGGTGTACCCGCTGGCATACCTGCACTCTTGGAAAAATCGGCGCCGGGCGCCTGAAATATGTGAACAGCGAGTCGAAGAAATGGTGAATAACTACAGCATCCGTATTAATGTGCCGAATATGATTCTTCAGTCTAAGGCAAAATATTGCAAGGATTTTGATTTTGCCTAGAGTTGCTGAAATGACCGGTCATTTAATAATCCGGTCAAATGACAGCAAATCTTATATAGTATTTGGTATGTGTGGGTGGGTGTGTGGGTAACGCTTTTTCACTTCGAAGGCCAGAACGGGTCGTAGATAGCGAAATCACTTTTGTCGCTAATGATGGTGGTGATCTGGCCCGGTACCAAATTTTTGGCCACTGATCTGATCTGATCAGACTATCAATGATCCAAACTATCATCGATACTGCTATCAGATCAGTGAAATCCGGATCAATGAAAACTCTGCTGTAGATTCAAAATTTCAAATCCTATAAAATAATTTACCATAGCATATACCAGCTAACATTGAAAAGCCGATCGCCCTAGAATCAATTTAAATAAAAAAAGTTTTTTGAGAAAGAAACACTTTACATGAATTTTAATTTCAAAGTGGAACTAGGTTGTGTGTTTGCAGAAGTGGTAACTTCATCTTTAACTGTAGTGGTCGTTGTAGATGTTACGTTGGTCTGAGGCATAAGGCTAAAAAACACAGTTACTCATTTATAACTATTAGGGTGTGGTGATTTCATACCTAGAAGTTTCATCTTCCACGGTTACTGTTTCAGTAACTTTTTTCCGGATGGTGGGAACAGTTGTGCGAACCAGAGAAAACAAGATTCCACTAAAAATTGGTTTGGAAAATAATATTTGACAGAAGTGTGCAAATTATAGTTTTTGTTATTTAAAAAGCACGTAAATTTCCATTTTCCCACGGCTTTAACAACTTCTCCTGCACAAATAATATGGCATATATTCTGTTGTTTAGGCAAACCACACTTTACGCATTTTTTAAAATTATGTTTTGATGTAACATGGGTTTCGTGGAAAAATAATTAGTTTAAGAACACATACCAGCGACCAATACTATTTTCCTCATAAGAAAAACTCAGAAGTATTTTTATCACGATGGTAAGACTACAAAAAAAAAACTCCACAATTCCATTAGCAGAGAAAAACATACAGAATAAATGACTATTTCTTGATACTGGCAGAGTGACAACTTCCATTCAACGGACCATGAAAACTTTGCCAGAGCCGACTTCGTAGCCACCAAACACCCAGCAGCCTTCGACGCGATGCCCCCGATGGTATTTGCGCTTGCCGAACTTGGATTCATCGATTTGAACAGTTTTGCCGACACCACCAAGTTTTCCCATGTCTGCAGAGCTCATTTTAACGTAGGCATCAAACAGCAGTTCACGGCATGAGCTTGACCAATCGACGACGGCGTTTGGACTTTTTATTTCCAATTGCTGCTTGATCACTTTGAGTTGCACGTTTTCCACCCACAGATTGACAAAGCCGAGCACTTGGAAGATAGAAAGCTTGGATCCTTCGAAGAACGTTCCCTTACGGAAGCCGACCATTTCTTTACAGTTCTCATAGGCGCCCTTCAATTTCTTCTGGAATCGGTTGTTGTAGCAGATCGAAATCCATCTGGCCTAAAAAATAACTATAAAATAATATGTTTGCTTAAAAACTAACTGTAAAGGGTGAGAAGCCAACTGAAGAATCCCGATGTTGCACTTGGGACAGAAATATTGGCCTTCTTCTGGAATCAAGTGCCATTGCTGCAGAGCATTCTTCATTCGGAACGGATCTTTGCAAATTTCATGAAAGCGGATCAAGTTGAACGACATTTGAAACTAAAAAAACTAGTTAATCAAAAAAAATGAGCAGATAAAAAAACGGAGACGACGATTTCAACAAAAAAATGAAAAAAATGAATTTTTGGTCAAAAATGTAGATTTTGAACACTTTTCAAAAAAAAAATTTTTATGCTCCAGATGTCTTTCCGCCACCGGAAAACATGTTTTTCTTACTAATTACGACCTGAAACGTTCGAATATGTGGTCAAACCCCAGTTTTGGGAACATGTGGTATACCATACTTTAGCCCAAGAAATATTGGCCTTCTTCTGGAATCAAGTGCCATTGCTGCAGAGCATTCTTCATTCGGAACGGATCTTTGCAAATTTCATGAAAGCGGATCAAGTTGAACGACATTTGAAACTAAAAAAACTAGTTAATCAAAAAAATGAGCAGATAAAAAAACGGAGACGACGATTTCAACAAAAAAATGAAAAAAATGAATTTTTGGTCAAAAAATGTAGATTTTGAACACTTTTCAAAAAATTTTTTTGCTTCAGATGTCTTTCCGCCACCGCAAAACATGTTTTTCGTACTAATTACGACCTGAAACGTTCGAATATGTGGTCAAACCCCAGTTTTGGGAACATGTGGTATACCATACTTTAGCCCATCATGAGTTAACCCAAGTATATTAATTTATTCGCCATTCAAGACGTTACTCGAGCTAAAAACTGTTAAGCTAAAGGAAAGGCCAGAACGGGTCGTAGATAGCGAAATTACTTTTGTCGCTAATACCATCGTGTTCCCCAGAATGTCAGCTTTCGTTTTAAAAAAGAACAGGCGAAAAAAATGAGTTCTAATAGGGGATATACCTATTTATATGAATGAAGTCATAGCCCCTCATTGAAATTTCGAAATACTATAGAGGCGCCGATAGGCGCCTGTGGTCCCTTGTTTAAAATAATATAATTTAAAAAAAGTATTAAACTTACCTTAACCCCCTCCTTCCTTCCCCTTCGCCCACCTGCCTTTAATCTCAAAGGTCACAAACTGAAGGGGCACAAACTGAAATGGCACAATTTACTCCTTCCCGTAGAAATCAGTAATTTGCTGGTAGAAATAAGTATTTGTTTAAAATTCAAATTTACTGGTGAAATGAAATAATTTACTGGTGAAAAGTATTATTTTACTGGGTACAACATCTATAGCCTTTCCTTAAATACTTCGGTGGCTCTCCCTTTTACACCCCAAAAACGTACAGAAAGAGTACAAAAAACGTACAAAATTTTTTGGTTTTTGACAAAAACCAAAAAATTTTGTACGTTTTTTGTACATTTCGTTTTGTCAAAACGCCAAAGCGTTTTTGTACGTTTTCCTCACCATGCTATATGGTGCCATATAAAAGAAAACAGCTTTTAAAGCTGTCATTCTTGCCTGTATTCTCGGAGTCGGTCAGTCGTGTTGTTTCAAAATGAGTGAAGACAGAAAGGAACAAGGAAAAGAGCGAACTGACAATGGTCGGGCTTCAGTGTGTTTTTACATTGCCTCAAGTTCGTGCCCTGCTCACATTGTATTCTATTTTTAGACGCCGATTCCAGAGGATGTCAGTCGCGTTCTCAGCGAAGTCAAGGGTAATGGGCAGACTGTGACTACAGAACATGGTACTGTCAAATTCGTTAACCAGAAAACAGGAATCGAGGCGAAAAATTCTACCATGGGTATTTGACCTACAAATTCGTAGTGTTTGCGGGTTAATTTTCGTTTTTAGGCTGTTACCACGCGAAGATATCAAGTCGATGCTGCTGCAAAATGGCGATTACTGTGTGCGAACAACTGAAATCAAGACTGGAGATGATCGACAGGTTGTTTTAAAGAGGCATGCTCACCTGTAAAAATTTGTATCCGCCAATTAAAACATTTTTCCTAACCATTGAACTCTTGTACGGATTTTCAACGGTTTCTAACAAAACTACACCTAAAATCAAATTCTAGACCTTGTTTTGTTAGAAACGAAGCTGAAAAATCCGTACAAGAGTTCAATGGTTAGGAAAAAACTTTTGATTATCGTACAACAGGTCAGCATTCCCCTTTAAATATTCTTTGTCCGCGAACATCCCATTCATGCTTACTTTTAGAAATGCCTCTCGGTCAAGTGGAATGAAATCATCCATCACTACCTTCTCTCGTCGTCAGCAACTCAGTCGAGATCTTCACAGCAACCGGGTCAGCCAATATGACGACCTCTCTGACCATAAGTCCAAATCGTCTGGAAAGAAGAAAAAGAAGCTTTCGAGAGAAAGTAGATATTCGGCAAGTAGAGAGCAAGGCCGAGATCGTAGCGAACGCCGAGAAAAGACAGAAAAGAAGAAAAAGAAGCGTCATGGTAGTTCCTCTGATCGAGACAAGTAATCAGTACAAATTCTAATTGTCCTATAATGCTAATGTATTTGTCAAATAAATCCTTCATTGTGTAGAACTGCACCTAGTTTTTGTCCTTAATGTTAACTCTTCGAAACTTTTTACAATGTGATAATACCATCTTTTGATTGTATTGTATTTGATTTTAGTTTCTAACTTATTGTAGTTCTGTGCCTCAGATAATTTAATTTTTCTTTTTAATCGCTTAAATTTTTCACTCCAATCGATACTACTAGGGTGGTGCGGTTACGGTTAATTTATCACTACCCGGTTTTGGGTTAACCGGATTTTGGCGTACCCGGTTTCCGGTTACGGTTTTTTAGTTTCGCTTCGGTCGGTTAACCGGAAAAAAACTCGGTTTCGGTTATTTTTGTCGTAAATTAACCGGAATTTTGTTGTACCCGGTTTTCGGTTAACCGCATTTTTTTTCGTACCCGGATTTCGGTTTCGGTTAATTGGGCAAAAACTGGTCCGGTTCGGTTAACCGACCGTGCACCACCCTAGATACTACGATGAATCCATCCGACAAAAAACATATCAAATCAAAATTTTCAATTTTTTTCGAAAAAGTTCAGTTCAGGGGCGTCCTGGTAGTTTTCAGAACTGTTTCAGATTTTACCGGTGTTCCAGTCAACAGATAGAACTCTTGTTTTTATAGCAAATTTTGCAGGCATAGTCTAATACCTGG
Organism: Ditylenchus weischeri; assembly: GCA_029231635.1. NCBI lineage: Eukaryota > Metazoa > Nematoda > Chromadorea > Rhabditida > Anguinidae > Ditylenchus > Ditylenchus weischeri. Next base: position 62,537 of record JAMRYI010000730.1, on the reverse strand, counting down.
TGGACAAAAAGTCCTTGGACACTTTTCTAGCTCATTTTTAGTAATATTTTTCCGATTGCAAAATCAATCCAAACATATGGTTTTGTAGCTCTTTTCTTCCTCTTTCAAATGGTGTACAGTCAATCTTCTCTATAAGCTACACCCTTGTGACCGAACCGAGGTGTAGCTTATAGAGGAGTTTGACTGTATATACTTTATTTGGAATATACTAAAATAGACTTATTTGGTTAGAAATACCTGTAAGGTCATTTTCAAAAGTTGACGAGAGAAATTTTGTCTATTTTCATCACTTTAACTGGTCGAAATTTTGTTTGGAGATTTACTGCTTTAGCAATATTTTAGCACCACGTTGTAGCGCAGCTCAAGAACTACAAAAACATTTTACAGAATAATTTTTGGAAATCAGACTGTTGAGATATAACCAGTGTTGTTCCGGCGCCGAGCGCCTCCCGTCTGAAAGAAATTGCCCCAGCGCCAGCGCCGGGATGAAAATTTGGGTTTCGCTGTATATTTAAAAAAATTGTATTTTTATTGACAGGTATAATGTTTCATAATTTTTACAGAAAATTCAGAGGTACATTTAGATGTTTATAAATTTTTGATTAAAATTAAGCAAACATTTCAATTTTATGAATTCGGGCGGGTGGATTTATGACCACTAGTATTAAAGGTAAGCTGTAAGAATAATCTTTCAGCTGATTCTGAAGTGGCTGGCATTGGTAAAACCACAAAGCTAGCTTTGAAAGCTTTGCAAAGGGTTGCAAGAAAAATTGGATTTTTAATATTGGACAGTAAAATTTCGGAAACAGCGCCGGAACCATAGTTGCTTAAAAATGGCGCCAGGGCCAGCGCCGAGGGCAGCGCCGGGTCAAATTTTAGCGCCGGCGCCCCGGCGCCGGCCATGAAAAATTACTCATTGGCCCCCAGCGCCGGCGCCGAGCGCCGTGTCGGCGCTGTTTTTTGCCGGGGCAGCGCCGGCGTCGGAACAACACTGGATATAACCTCTTGAAAAAAATTAATTTCTTTAAAAATGGCCGAAATCCGAAAAATTGGATTTTGGCCTTTCTTAAATAAATTGATTTTTTTAAAAGAGGCGATATCTCAACACTCTGATTTCCAAAAATTATTGCTTTTTGTAGCTCATGTTCTGCGCTGAGGGCCCTCACCCCCTAGGGGGTTACACACCGAGTAGCGAATATTTTGAACTCTCAGGTTCGATTCCTAGCGGATGCACAACCCATTTTTTACTCTACATTTTAATAAGCTTACTGGTTTTAGGGCCAAAAACTATCGAGCAATCGATTGCAATCATTTACAACACTGATTTACTGTCACTTACTGCCCCAATTTCGCGATTTCATGCGGCAACCGCACAAAAGCCCTTTTAAAAACTTTGAAAGTGATCCTTAGTTAGGTAGAAGCCAGTATCACCATATCGAACAAATTCTCTTCCTCTGCACTTATTCTGAATACCATTTCGTCTAATCGTTTCTTAGCCTCCACACCGGGAATATTGAAATATAAAACACTGTTGCATGAAGAATAATGATCTTAAGGAACCCTCACAGATGTACGAAAACTCGTTCACCCAGATCACGCGCTTTTCATGTTCGATTGGTGTAGAAAGCTAACTTTTTCCCCATCCGAATCACTGCTGCTTAGCATCGTTAATGCTAAAACACAAAATATGTAAAATTATTTAATTCTGCCGATCACGCATGACATGCGGACAGTGTTAAAGCGAAATTAAATGAGAAGAAGAGCCTTTGTCGACTGAACAAAGTACAAAAAAGGGCTTTTGTCGCGCGAGAAAAAACCAAAAAAGGGCTTTTGTCGCCCGACAAAAAGGGCACTACATCAAAAAATCATTGTTGGTAGCATCAAACCCCAAGGCTAGACTATAGAATTCCCCCCCCCTCCTCAGCCAGCGCAAAATTTACTTATACCGAAGGGGGAGAGACCTGTCTCATATTAATTCTCGTGCTCTGAAACGGCATGGAAACACTTTGGTTTCTGAAAAATCGAAAAAATTTTTTTTTGGTTTGCCTTAGTCCCCCAAGTTAAAAAATTTAGGAAAATTAAAATGTTTTTCAATTCCTCAAAACATTTTTAAAGGATTAAGAGCTGTATTGGAGGAAGGGAATCAAAGGTGGCCATTAATCACCTGAACACACTAACAAGAAGATGTTGAACATACAGTTGCGGAAAAAGTTACCGCCCGATCAAATTTCCACATTTTTTGAGAAAAACTGTTTGAATTTAATTATTTTCAAACGGAAAGGAAAACGAAATAGACAGTCTTGTAGAAATTTCACGCTCTACAAAACTGGTATTTTTGTTCAAAAGATTCATTTAAAATTTATGCAAAAAAATCGCAAAGTTTGAAACAATGCAAAAATAAGGTCACGAAAAAAGTTACCGCCCGATAACATTTCCTTGTATTTTGTGGTGGTTTTATGAATTTTCATGTGTTATTATGTTTAGATGCGTCTAAATCGATTGATCAAGTTACGGAAAGGCTTATCGTTCGCTTACGACACAGATGAAAGATGGAGCTTCACAAGAATCGCTGATCACGTGGGAATACCGAAGGAAAGTGTTCGTGATGCTTACCATCGCCAAAAAGAATCGAAAGTGCACAAAAAGGATGGCCGGAAGCGAAAGACAAGTGGCAGGTAGCATTATAATTAACTAGGCACACGATGACATCAGTAGTTGTTGCAGGGTCGACCGAATGATTGCTCGAAAATCGAGGGAGAATCCAAAGCTACGGCCCCTGAAATTCGTGAAGAGCTAAAGTTGGATGACATAACGGTGCGCACAGTACAGAATCGTCTCATTGAGTTGCTTTTTGATATTTACCGTGTTGATTGATGTTTTTAGGTTGGTCTATTTGGTCGTCGTCCAGCCGAAAAGCCGTTTATATCGCCAAAGAATGTCAAAGAACGTCTCAGTTTTGCGAAGGAACATCAAAATTGGACTGTCGATCAATGGAAGAGCGTGCTTTGGTCGGATGAATCGAAGTTCAACATGATCGGAAGTGATGGAAAAGGTTGGATTTTGTTTTCTTTTTCGTCGTAAACAATGTTTTTAGGTTATGTAAGGCGTCCGGTTAATAAGCGCTTCGATCAAAAGTACACAAAAGGCACCGTTAAATTTGGTGGAGGGAACATTATGGTCTGGGGCTGTTTCTCGTGGCATGGACTTGGACCACTCAGACTGGTGAATGGCAAGATGGATCGGTTTCAGTATCAACAGATCCTTTCGGAAACAATGCTCTCTCATTTGGAACATCTTGAAAACTCGCATCCGGATGAAAACTTGGTACTAGTAGATTAACTCCTCTCTGACCTTTATTATTCGTGACTTTTCTAGATCTTCCAGCAGGACAACGATCCCAAGCACAAGGCCAAGATCATCACAAAATGGCTCCAGGACAACAGCGTCGATGTTATGCAATGGCCCGCTCAATCTCAGACCTAAATCCGATCGAGAATCTGTGGTATGAAGCTGAACGAAGAATGGGTGGGCACAAGCACAAGAAGTCGGACGAACTATTCAAAGCGGTGAAGAAAGCATGGGAGTCGATTCCGAAAGAACGCCTGGAAAAGCTCGTGGAGTCAATGCCAAGAAGATGCCAGGCTGTTATTGATTCTAACGGATATGCTACAAAATATTAAAATGTTGTTTTGGTGCGTTGTTTGGAATAAAATGTTATCGGGCGGTAACTTTTTTCGTGACCTTATTTTGCATTGTTTCAAACTTTTGCGATTTTCTTGCATAAATTTTAAATGAATCTTTTGAACAAAAATACCAGTTTTGTAGAGCGTGAAATTCTCTACAAGACTGTCTATTTCTTTTCCTTTCCGTTTGAAAAATAATTAAATTCAAACAGTTTTTCTCAAAAAAATGTGGAAATTCTGATCGGGCGGTAACTTTTTTCCGCAACTGTAGTTTTTAGTAGTGGGGCCTACCGCATATAGAAACTCTGGTATGCATGCTTTTTCATGCATCCAGAGTCGCTTTGGAGTGATTTGTGTCTAAGGTATGTTTCTGTATTCCGAAGGGGGCGCAGGGGGCTTGCCTCCCCCCACCAAATGAAATTTCTTTTGAACTTTTTCAAAACACCATTTTAACTATTTTTAAGCATTTGCTACGTTGAACACGATAAAGGTGTTTTCACCTACTTTTCTATAAAAAGTCGATTTTTAAATCTTGAATTTTGGTATTTTTAGTTGATTTCTATTTATTATAACTTAGTAAATCAGATGTTGGGGGTACCTTGACCCCAAAAAGATGGAATTTGAACATAGTTTTGTTAACTGGGGCCTACCGCGTAAAGAAACTCTGGTATGCATACATATTTCATGCATCCAGAGCAGTGTTATTTTGATATCAGAAAATATGATATAGAACTGATATGATATTGATATGATACTGATATCATATGATCTGATGGAGGACACACATCACTATCACATCACATCACATTTGGAAAAACTTTTTCATATCATATCTATATCATATCACCCTAAAATTTTTCAATGATCATCACATCAATATCACATCAAGCAAAAAATCAATTCCTGAATTCCCGCCAAAATTTTGTATGGATAGTCCCTCTTTCCATGGGTTTTCCCATGGGTTCTTTCATGGGTTCTTCTTTATCGAATCTCGACGTTTTCAGGAATTCTTCCCTCACAATGAATCTTCATCCTCTTCCATCAGGCGATGCGGTTGGCAGCTACAAAACAAAGAAGATCCCCATTGAAGGCTTCAAGGAGGTGGACAAGAAGAATCCTGTTTGGAAGTTTGTCGCGATTTGCAAGGAGAAAACCGAGATGGACGCCGCCGTGAAGGAATGGATCAAATGTCGCCTGTGCTCCTCATTGATGTCGGCACCCTCCAGCACAACCGTCGTGTATAATCATCTACAGGTAGAAGCAATGAACATTTTTTCGTCGAAAAAATAAATAATTACTTCTCAGAGTCTCCACGGCCAGTTGATTCCGCAGGTGGACAAGCTCATCTCCGACTACAATGTGTCCAAATCTTCCCCGGTTCCCGCGAAGAAGAGAAAAGCAGAAGAAGCGGACCAACAGAAACTGACCTTTGCTCTATTGACTTATCCTCCTGGCTCGAAAAGGTAGATTTATTTTTATTCTCTGTAAACATTCCCTCAATAATTTTTCCAGGGCAACTGAATGCAATGATGCTCTCGCGCAAGCTCTGGCGGTCCCATCGAATTCGCTCAACTACTTCCTAAATCCGGCTATGCAAAACCTCATGTGCGTTCTCTCAGGCCAAAGATATCAGGTAGGCAGTTTTGTAAAAATATTCTTGGATTGAAAATAAATATAAAATTTCAGCCCCCAACAAGCCAAACTGGAATGCGATCCCTTCTCTCCAAGATGCAGTACTCGACCGAGGTACGGGTGCGCAAAATAATCGACGAGTGTAGCAGAAGAGTGGCCATCATCTGTGACATATGGACAACCCCCGGAATGAAATCCTCGTACATTGGAGTAACTTGGCATTCCATCGGCTCTACAGGTGAGATGAAGCGGCTCTTCCTAGGTCTAGTGTCAATTCAAGGATCCCATACTGCTGAGTTAGTGAAGGTGGGATTTTTTATCAAAATAAAAAATCGGAAAGATATAAAATAATATTTCAGTCAGAGGTTCGCAAGCTACTGGACTCATTCAACATCGGGCAGGAGAAGGTGTTCAAGTACGTTACGGACAATGGGTCTAATTTTGTCAAAGCTTTCAGCGAATCATCACAAAGTAATATTTTTATTTTTTCTCGGTAAATTTATTTCCAAAAATTATTTTCAGTCAGTGCCACCTTGCCCGCAATTGAGGAAGACGACGAGGACTCAAATGCCGAGGAAGATCTGCCCAGAGACATTGCGACTGAGAACTGGATGTAAGCCATTTATTGTTTCCCATGAAATAAAAAAAAATGAAATATTTTTCAGTGTCGACTTCCCCAAACGTCTGCCTGTTTCTGCCATCGCCTTTCCACGGGTCTTCTGGCTGGATGTCGAGTTCTCAAGGAGATGCCAGGCTGGAGTATAATGGTCGAGTTCATCCGCAAAGTCAAAAAATCCGCCGACGCAACACAGAAGCTGAAGAACGCGAGCGGGAAGAGTCTTTTGTCGCTGTCCAACATACGCTGGGGTTATTGGATTCAGGTGGGATTTATTTTATTCTCGAAAAAATAATAAAAATAAATAAATATTTTATTGTTTCAGGTGATCGATCGCTTCCTGGAACTGCTCCCCCATTGCCGGCCTATCACTGAGGAGAAGGAGTGGGCCTTACCAGCCGAAGAGGACCTTCAAGATCTGAGAGATGCTCTTCCCATTCTTCAGCCATTTGATGAGCTCCTACGTATGTTTCAATCGGAGAAGAAGGTGACCATTTCCAGCGCGTACACTCACATCAACGCTCTTCTTCTGGGACTGGCAACAGATCAGGTAGGAATAATGAATTATTTTCTTCGTCGAAAAAATAATCTAAATTTATTTTATTTTCAGCTTCATGGCCCAACGTCAACCACCTACTTGGCTCAATGTCTGGAAACTGAAGTTCGCCGCTGCTTTGCCCACCTTCTGGACCAGGATCATCGAACGTACGATCCCATCTACATTGTGAGCTCTCTGTTGGATCCAAATACCGCCAAACTTCTGTCGCCTCATGAGTGTGAAGTTGCGAAAGGCTATCTCATTGGAATGGTGGGTGATTTTATTTTTCCCAGCCCGGCAGAAAATTAATTAATTTATTTATTTTCAGCTCCCATCTGAACTGGACACACTTTCCGGGGATCCTAGTGATGCAATTGTGCCTGAGGTGGATGGAAAGCGGCAGGGAATCTTCGGTCTACTGGAGTCCATGCAGAAGAGGAACAACAATCGCCGGTCAAATCAACAACAAGTCTCTCCAAAGGTGAACGAGTGCGTGGCATACATTCTCAGCACCAAGACATCCTTCGATGAACCGATCAATTCCGTCCATTTCTGGTTGGCTTTGGAGAAATCGGTAGGTATTTTTTTTGATATTCGCTTTTTGTCATTAATATTTTGTTTTCAGGAGTGGAAGATCATTGCAGAGCTGGCGCTAGAGATCCTCGGCACTCCTTGCTCGGCGGCGGCAATTGAGCGAGTCTATTCCATGGCGGCGCCGGCAGTGAGCAAGCAGAGGAATAAAACCGGCCACAAGTTGTTGAACGACCAGTTGTTCTGTTACCTCAATTATAAGTGACTCCCCCTTGTTCCCACGATCAATAAAGACTCTTATTCCTCTTTATTCATATTGTCATCTCACTTTTTTATGACCAGGTCCTGAAAACAGGAATATTTTTCCCTGTTGTATTATTCAAAGCCTCGTTTTTTTATTGGTTCATCATATCACATCAGCCGGAAATTTTCCGATTATTATCACATCAATATCATATCAGTAAGAAAAATTTACTCTGCATCACATCAATATCATATCAATGAAATAAATTTTTGAGCAATATCATATCAACTAATATCACATCAAGGCTATATCACATCAATATCATATCATCTGCTAAAAAAAATTCTCAAAATAACACTGATCCAGAGCAACTTTCGAGTGATTTGTGTCTAAGGTATGTGGGTGTGCGCATCTGAACCCCACCCTCCATGCATCCAGAGTCACTTTCGAGTGATTTGTATCTAAGGTATGTGGGTGTGCGCATCTGAACCCACCCTCCATGCATCCAGAGTCACTTTCAGTGATTTTATGTCTAAGGTATGTGGGTGTGCTCATCTCAACTCAAGCCCCTCCATGCATCCAGAGTCACTTTCAGTGATTTGTGTCTAAGGTATGTGGGTGTGCTCATCTCAACTCAAGCCCCCTCCATGCATCCAGAGTCACTTTCGAGTGATTTGTGTCTAAGGTATGTGGGTGTGCTCATCTCAACTCAAGCCCCTCCATGCATCCAGAGTCACTTTCGAGTGATTTGTGTATAAGGTATGTGGGTGTGCGCATCTCAACCCCAAGCAACCAAGCCCCTTCAGGGGCGCTTGGAAGAAATGGTTAGAAATTATTGGTTAGAAATGCGCGCAATAACTTACCTTAGACAATTCAAAGCAAGACTCTTGATCAAAAGCATTTAGAGGCTCTTTTGCCCAGCTCCAGTGACCAAAACATGGTAAGCAGCCAAATGGTCGAAATTTCAAAATGCCCAAAACTCAATTTTTATTGACCAGAACACAAAATAATGTCTTTTTGAACTTCTGAGGTGATTTTAGATTGATATAGGGTGTTTGGAAACACTTTTAAAAAAATTTCATTTGGGGGGGGTATACTCGGTAGGGTCGAAAATTCAAATACTTTAGCTTGAGTTAAGGAAAAATTTCGATTTTTAAATATTGGGCAATTAAATTTCGAAAACAGCGCTCGAGCCATAGCTGTTAAAAAACAGCGCCGGCAAGAAATTTTTTAGCGCCGGCGCCGACCAAAATTTTTCATTGGCCCCAGCGCCGGCCCGGCGGTGTTTTTTTGCCAGGGCAGCGCCGGAACAACATTGCTCCTAGGTTACGATAGGTTTGATCCAAAAGGCAGCATCTTTCTTCGAGGGCAGTGCTGCTGACCTGTTATTATTCAGATGATTGTTTAATTTAAATATGTGACAACGATAGATTTATTTTCAGACCAATTGCATTAATTAAACAGGAGGACAATTAATAAAGCAGATATGGAGGGTTTAAGGTGAGTTAAAGAGTCATTAGGAGATAAATTTAGTGTTTCAAACTGAAACATAATATCTAATTTTTAATTATTAGCCATTTACAAAGACTTGGAGATGCCTACAAGAGCGGCGCCTACAAGTGTGATCAGAACTGCAGCCATTAAAAGCCTGAAAATTTACAATACTACCTTTTGAAATTTAATTTTCGATGCTTCCAACCTCAAATTTTTGGCTCCAGTAATCTCTTTAAAGTAGAAAACACTCCACAAGGCAGCACACACACCTAATTTCGTAACAGATTTTGACATGATTAAAAAACTGGGAAAAATTACCAGGCATCATAGCATTAATCGGAAAAGTGATGGCTTGAGATAGCAGATCATTAGCCAGAAACCTGAACTTTTTAAGTAATGCTATGAATTTATGTAAGATACAGGGTACTACAAAATTACACGGAAATTTTTTAAAAATTTTAAGTTAAAAACTTTAAAATCGAAAGTTTTCTCTCTGCACAGAAGCATATTTAGAATGTATAAAGCTTTTTTCGGTGCAAAAAGCAGATTTGCAGAAAAAAAGCTTTTTTGCACTAAAAAAGCTTTGTCCATTCAGAATTATCAAATACTAGGGACAACAGGCGCCTATCGGCGCCTCTATCGTATTTTGAAATTTTAATAAATATCACTCCATCACCCTGATTATAGAGACATATCTATAGACATATCTATATAGAGACAACTCCAATTTTGAGGGACCACAAAAGTTTTCTTTTTCGAAGACATTTTCCTGGGTCTCGGCATAAAAAGACTGAATTGTCTGAAGTTTGGGGTTCCGTCGAGACCTTCCACGATAATCGGAAAAATAAGCAAAATGGCCTGAATGTGGTCAAAATGTCCATTAAAGTAGGACGGACACCAAATACTATATAGAGATATATAGTATTTGGCATGTGTGAAATGGAGACAGGTAACGCTTTTTACTTCGAGGCCAGAACGGGTCGTAGATAGCAGAAATCACTTTTGTCCTATGCCATCGTGTTCCCCAAGAATGTCAGCTTTCGTTTTAAAGAACAGGCGAAAAAAATGAGTTCTAATAGGGGATATACCTATTTTTATGGATGAAGTCATAGCCCCTCATTGAAATTTCGAAATACTATAGAGGCGCCGATAGGCGCCTGTAGTCCCTGTATCAAATAAGGAAACACAGCTTTGAAAAATAATTTTTTTCGCAATGCTCGGTCCGACCTCTGGGAGTCAATCTTCCGCTAAATCAAAACACTTTTCACCCAATTCTTCAAAACTTTTATTAAAATAATATTGACCTCTATGACTATTGAAAATCGATTATTGAAGGAATTTAAAAATACAAAAGCAAAGATATAGGCAACCGGAAATTTGTCACTTTGTGAAATATTTGTTGCGCGACATTTGTCACTTTTTCGTTAACTGTTTTAGTCATTTTTGTCGTATACAGTTAACGAAAAATTTGTCACTATTAGTGAAAAATGTCAGGTTGCCGAGATAATCGATCGATTTCGATTATCAAAATTATCGATCAGCAGCACTATTGATAAATCTATTAGGTTGTCCCATAAGTTTTGCGAAAAACCTTTAAATTTTTTTTGAAAAGCAATTTTCATAAAAACTTGGCAAAATGACACTTTCTAGAACCAGAATTTCATCCTGAGCACGAATGCGTTTGTATCTCACAGAAATGGATAAAATCAAGTTTTTAGATCGTCCAATGCCGAAAGAGCAAAACACGTCTGAACATCTGCGCAAAAAATGCCTGTGGTTACTTTGAATAAAATATTGTTATGATGACGAGTTATGGTATTTCTGACACCAGATTCGTGTTCAGGATGAAATTCTGGTTCTAGAAAGTGTCATTTTGCCAAGTTTTTATGAAAATTGCTTTTCGAAAAAAATCTAAAGGTTTTTCGCAAAACTTATGGGACAACCTAATAAAAATGTTTGAATACAGTGTTCTCTCAAATAGAACGCCATGGCGTTCTATTTTCCAACCTACAAAAATTTTTTTGACTTTGTGTTAAGGATGCAATAAAACGAGGTCTATCTCCGTAGTTTTGGTCTTATAGGGTGGCGTCCTAATAGAGAGAATACGGTACGCTGTTTGATTTAGAAAAAAAAATATAACAGGATTCTTCAATTTTTTTGTAATTAGAGCGCCATTGTGTAGGCTGCTTTAAAAAAGATTTTTACAATCTAAAATTTTTTTCAACTAGTTTAAAGTTGTAACTGGTGGAAAGAAAGTTCGTAATGGGTTTCTGAGCCAATTTTTCAATGAAAATCTTTTTTTAAAGTTCCAAATATACAAAGGGTTGAAGCATTTAGCTCTTCTTTCAAGGGTATATAACATAATATATATCTATTCCACAAAATGACCACCATTAGCAGCAATACATTTACGCAACCGTTTAGAAACTATCGATTGCATTTTGAATATAACTCTGGGGAGTTGCATCCCATTCTCTGACCAATGATTCTTTCAATTGTGGGATTGAGTTGTGAGGGGCAGTGCAAGCTTTTGACTGGAGATAGGGCCAAGCAAAATAGTCCATGACATTCCAGTCAGGGTCAGTCTGTCTTCATTTGACCAGTCTCTTCAAATCGCTTGATGGCTTTGCTGACTGTTGGCTGGGGTATGTTGAGGAGTCGAGAAATCTCCATCCTCTTTTACCCTCTTGATAAAGGCATACAATAGCTGGACACAAATCACCCATTTTAGTTTGAATAAATGGAATAAAGCAAAATTTTAATAAGAAGGGAAGCAACAAAGAAACTACCCAAAAAGCTGGCGGATGATTCATTTTCTGCCCTGTATTTCTTATTCCCATTATACTGATTAAACATTAAAGCAGATGTATTATGTTATATACCATTTGAAAGAGGAGTCTAATAGAGAGAATACGGTACGCTGTTTGATTTTAGAAAAAAAAAAATATAACAGGATTCTTCAATTTTTTTGTAATTAGAGCGCCATTGTGTAGGCTGCTTTAAAAAAGATTTTTACAATCTAAAATTTTTTTCAACTAGTTTAAAGTTGTATTTATTACCAGGCCAGTTGTGCAATAGCCCAAAGTAGACCAGCGAAAAATGAAGGCAAGATGATTTTTCCTAAAATTTGTAATTTTACACAACATACATAATTATTCAATTTAAATATCATCCAACCATTTACAAAAGGATTGTTGCGAGTATAGAGCAAATAGGCAAGCAAAACCACTGTGGATGTTACTAGAATGCCTGAGAAATGAGAGAAAGCATAATAGATGGCTTCTTTCGGAGGGTTTTTGAAGGTTTCTGGGTTGTCCTCAAATGTTTAGTCAACCCTTTATTAATTTTCATATAAATAATTAGTAAAAATCGTCACTTGAATGTAAATAACAGGGACAAAAGTAAGGCCTAAAATAAATATTAATTCAGAATTTAAGATAAGTAAATAAAAACTATTAAAATATTTAATAAAAACCATTGTTGATAGAAATTATTTGAAAAATTAAAATGAATTTAGAGAAATCCTTTAAAATAAAACACTATCATGCAATGGTATGTTAAAATCTAATGATTTTCGGCAATTTTTATATTTATGATAATTAAACCATGGTATCAAAACAGAACTAATTATTTTCATTTTCGGTCCGTTATGGAGGAAGTCGACTGTACAAGAACGCGCTAGACGTGCCCAATTAGTCAGTTTCTCAATAAAAATTCTCATTTGTGGAAGAATTTCCAAGTTTTTCGCTCGAAAGAAAACAAAAGAGAATTGTGTAAAAAAAATTTGGTGACCAACATTTCTGATTTTTTTATTAAAATTGGGAAATGGGGAATTAACAAATGATGAGCACGAAAACAATCCTTGATTATTGTATTAGCAAAGATGATTTAGTTAATGATATTTTTGGTGATTTGATTAAAACAGGAGATTTTGAAGAAATGTCTAAAACAGTCATCCTGGCTACTACAAACGAAAAAGTTCACCAAATAAACAATGCTGTGCTGGAAAAGCTGGAAAAGAGAAGCTATAAAATGAAAACATTTTTAAGGGTTAATAGCGTAGAAAATGAGCATGAAACAAGTTATATTGAGAATCCTCAAGAATTTCACTGACTGAATCCGGGTTGCTACCACACGAACTAAAATTAACAACAGGTTGTCAGGTTATTTTGACGAGAAATTTAATTCGTTCTGCTGGACTTTGTAATGGAATGAGACTAACAGTGGAAGTTAGTTAGTTTTGTTTGAAACCGTGTTTCGCCGTGACAATGAAGAAGAGTCAAGGCCAAACAATTGAATACTTAAGAATCGATTTAACTGACCCAGTTTTCACTCATGGAATGACCTACGTAGCATTTTCAATTGATTGAAGTTGCTGTTAATAAAAACAATAGAAGCAAGGTCAAAAACATTATTTGGAAAGAAGCTTTGCTTGAGGAAGAAAATGATAACAATTGAAGGGCCTATAGCGCTTCTCCCCGTTGGGAGGTCAGCAAAAATCACTGTCAACAAATAGGGACGAAGCAGGGTAATACGTTTTGAGGTTCGTTCTGACGAGTCCGCCCTCATTTCTTAAAGATTTCAAACGAATCGACTTCTCTATGAGAGCATATCTACCTGCTTAAAGATATACCTTACCTACCTAATTAATAAAGAAATGAATCTGGGCTTTTCTGTCTGCCAAACCAGTAGACAAAAGAATGATTTTAAGCAATTTTAATAGCTTCAATTGTCACAAGTTTTACGTATTTTTTACAAAGAATTATTTTGCATCAACTCTTCGAGTACTTGATCACTTAGGTTCATATGCCCCCAAAGGGATCATTTTTAGAAACGTCCATATGGCGCAGCATGGCGTCCGTTTTTCTAGTTGTGTTATAATTCAACGACTGGTCTTTTCGTCTTTTACCCACACGCCAATTCTTCTTTGGAAATGATTGAAGTCGATTACTGGTTTCCTATCTAAGCTTTTTCTCGCAAAGGATACAACAAACGTACCCACACAATAAGATTTAGCTTAAGATTAAGAAGTAATTTCTAAACCAGAAATAAATAAAAATTAAACTAACTGTAATACCTGTAACCACTTAGGCTTTAGGCTTAAGGGTAGGCCAGCGCATTTAGCCGAGACTGAAAGATGTCTTACGAACTACAAAATAGCTTTAAAAATGAGGCCTAAGTGGTTACAGGTATTACAGTTACTGCGAAAAAACAGCATGCCAAAAAATGACAAAAGAAGCCAAACGCCCACGCATCGTTTTTTCCAATCTCCCTGTAGATCAGAGTTTTCATTGATCCGGTTTTTTGCCATTGATCTGATCTGAGGTATCAATGATACCTGGATCAATGATAATGGCTAAAAAAATTCGTCAAAAATCGGGTGATCTGATCCTGCCCCAAATTTTTGGCCACTGATCTGATCCGACTACCAATGATCCAAACTATCATCGATACCGCTATCAGATCAGTGAAATCCGGATCAATGAAAACTCTGCTGTAGATTCAAAATTTCAAATCCTATAAAATAATTTACCATAGCATATACCAGCTAACATTGAAAAGCCGATCGCCCTAGAATCAATTTAAATAAAAAAGTTTTTTGAGAAAGAAACACTTTACATGAATTTTAATTTCAAAGTGGAACTAGGTTGTGTATTTGCAGAAGTGGTAACTTCATCTTTAACTGTAGTGGTCGTTGTAGATGTTACGTTGGTCTGAGGCATAAGGCTAAAAAACACAGTTACTCATTTATAACTATTAGGGTGTGGTGGTTTCATACCTAGAAGTTTCATCTTCCACGGTTACTGTTTCAGTAACTTTTTTCCGGATGGTGGGAACAGTTGTGCGAACCAGAGAAAACAAGATTCCACTAAAAATTGGTTTGGAAAATAAGATTTGACAGAAGTATGCAAATTATAGTTTTTGTTATTTAAAAAGCACGGCCCCCTAAAATTCAAATCTTAGTGCAGTTAGAGACACACAAAACACCAAGAATATTTTCTGTGATATTCAAGTATTCAAACAAAAATTTTTTTTGGTAAATTTCCATTTTCCCACGGTTTTAACAACTTATCCTGCACAAATAATATGGCATATATTCTGTTGTTTAGGCGAACCAAACTTTAAGCATTTTTTTAAATTATGTTTTGATGTAACATGGGTTTCGTGGAAAAATAATTAGTTTAAGAACACATACCAGCGACCAATACTATTTCCCTCATAAGAAAAACTCAGAACTATTTTTATCACGATGGTAAGACTACAAAAGAAACTCCACAATTCCATTAGCAGAGAAAAACATACAGAATAAATGACTATTTCTTGATACTGGCAGAGTGACAACTTCCATTCAACGGACCATTTTCGGGCAAGAGATCAGCAGCGGGTACGCGACAATTTGTCTAAGGTAAGTTATTGCGCGCATATCTAACCCTCCAAGCCCTCTGCGCCCCCGAAGGGGCTTGGAGGCTTGGAGTTGAGATGCGCACACACATACCTTAGCAGGGGTCCCAATTTGACTGATAAATCAGGCTTTGCCTGATTTATGACCACGCTGCCTGATTTTTTGCTTTGAAAAATCAGGCAAAAAGTTCAAAAAAACCAACTCTTCGACGAAGTGGTTGAAATAAGAAGTAGAAGTAGTGATGGTAGAACGGTAGTGATTCTGCTTTTATAGGAAATCTAGAAAGACTGAGGGACACAGAATTTGATCAACTAGACGTCGCCGGAAAATGGAATATTCTCTTCAAAAGCAAAAACATCGTTCAAATGAAGAAGCTAGTCTCTGCCTGGCTCAGTGTCCTTTCATCGAATTCGTTCTGTCAGTCAATCTTCTCGATCACTAAAGCTCTTTGGACAGATGAAAGAAACAGCTTTTCTGTCGAAAAAGTTAATTCATTTGTTTGCGTGAAAAGTATCTCTGATTTTGATTGTTCTCATGCTTACGATTACTTTTTGGCAAATACTGAGTTGGTGAAAAAGGCAAAAGGAGTGGAAAAGTATGCCTTTGGTGACTGAATGTTTGTTTTCATTGTTTTAATAAAGAATTTCGATGTTTTTGAATTTTCGGCTTGTTTTTCGGCTTTGGCTTGTTTTTGATCTCGTGCCTGATTTTTCGAAATTTTGGTTGGGACCCCTGTACCTTAGACACAAATCACTCGAAAGTGACTCTGGATGCATGAAAAAGCATGCATACCACAGTTTCTTTATGCGGTGGGCCCCAAAAAGTAAAAACATTGCAGGCGCTGGGGCCTTTTTCCAAAAAAGGTCGGTGTTGGCGCCGGCGCCAGAACAACACTGCCTACTAGCATACCTAGGAGCATTACACTGAAAATTAAGGCAGTGACCAGCAATTTTTTTAAAAACGTCCCTGTTTTCACTCGTTTTGTGTTAAACCTGATGTTGATGATTTTTCATCTAAAAACAGAAGTTACAGGTTTTTTAGAAGTCTCGTCAGCTATGGACAATGACTTAAAGACCCCACAGAGTTTCGAAGGACTGGGAAAATTAAAAACATCAATTTTAAAGAAAATCACAAACCCCACAATCACAAATGCAAGACCGGCATAGTTGAGTGCAGGACTGTTGGGAACTGATGGATTTATTCCTGAAGAAAAAATTTAAGCACAATAAAATTAACCCAACACACCCACCAAAAAGGCCAAAACGTCCAGCTGCCCAGCCTACAACACAATTGACAGTGCCCCAGATTAGGATGCCCATCCCAAGGCCAAGAACTAAAAAAGTTTTAGTTGACTAAACTGAATAACACGTCTTTGAAACTAATACTTTTGATGATGGGTAGAGCTGTCAAGTTACCAACACACCACAAGAAACCTCCTAACATAGCCAGAGGTTGGAATTGTGGGAAGCCTGCAAAATACTAGTATACACTAATGCAAAACTAAGTAGGGTACCGTATATTCACTATTAATTATGAGTAATTATTTTTTAGAACCACGAAAAATCAGAAAAAGTCTGGGTCGATTTTGAGGTTTTTGGTTGCGCAACCAAAATATAAAAAGCGGAATTGGTAGAGCTAGTGGCAGAAAAAGAAGGTATAGCAGCAACTCGTTACAATATTGCGGTTTTTATTTTATTTTTTTGGCTGGTTTTCGGTTTTTATTTAATTTTTAAACTTAGGCGTAGCGTAGGCGAGCGCCCGTTAGGTCGGGTTCAAACGTGCGTCCTAAACTCACCGCCAAAAGCCGCAAATTTGAAAAAAAACTGTAACGAGTCGCATGGCAGTCAGCCAAGAAAACACAAAAAACTCTAACCAGTAGCGGCATACACAATTAGCTAAAAAATAAAATGTAAAATTTACACATATTTTTCTTCCAAGAAAATTTACCCCAACTGTCCAAATGGCTGAGCACACAACCCATTGAACAAAAATACCTGAAAATTTTCAGCCAAAATATTGAAGACGTAGAACTATAAACGTATTTTCTCTATTGTTAGATTTTTTCGACACCTAAAAAAATTTAGAAGTGTCAATTAAAAATGGCATTAACACTGAAATCCTAGTCAAAAAATTAAGGAGGTGGATTGTTAGAGAAAATACGGTAGCAATTTTTAATTCACAAAAGCTTATTTATTACTTTCCAAGCAAATTGCAAAACTAAGTCCAGGTTTTTCAACATATTTTACAATTTACTTGAACAAAGTTGAAATTTACGCTACAGTCTAGTCTCGTTTATCCGACACCCCCTCAAGTCCGGGGTCGGGTACCTAGGGGTCCGACACTTTTTTAAGCCAATTTTTAAAATGTTTTTCCAGTTGTCTTTGGTTGTTCTAGTCCGAAATATCGCAAGGATTCTGATTTTGCCGATCGTTTTTCCCAAATCCTTTTACGTTGCCATGAAGACCACGGCTCTCGTTTATCCGACACCTCTTTTTAAAAATCAGACTAGACTGTAATGTTAAAAAATCAAAAATTTTTTTTGCGATATTAAAAAAAATGTCAAAGTATACAAATCGTTACCGTCGCCAGAATCAAATTTCCTGACAGCAACATACCTGAAGTTTTCTTTTGTAAAAAACAATTTATGTTGAAACCTAAAATATACATAGATCCAAAGCATACTGAAGACACTGCACAGGCACCTAAGCCAAGGGCAGCACTCATAGCACTTGAAACAAAAAATATATTAAATAACCAAAAAAATTATCTCGACGACGAAAAAAACAAAAAATTCAAGAAGGTATAACTATTCAGCACGCAAAAGCACAAAAATCTAACTTTTACAAATTTATTCTAACACAAATATATAAAAACCAGACAACCATCGGACGGATTTATTAACAAAATGATTTTAACCATGAGGGTAATAATTAGCATAAACGGGAACAATTCACTTTGGACCGCAGATTCTGGTCATCTTCCAAAGTTGTTGTTTTCCGTGATTCCTCTCACTCTCTTATGATGACTAATGTAGTTTGTAGGCGCCTTTTTGTCATTCCTTGCTAAAACTCAGGGGATTATCACAGTGTGCATTTGCATACCCGCACTAAACAAGCAATCACCACCCTCAGTCACATTGCGAAGAATTCTGTAGGAAAAAAGGCAGTAGCTTTTTGAAAAGGACCGGTTCCTCTCTAGCGTTTGGAACTACTAACTAACTAATCAAACAGCCTTAAAAAACCACGATAAGGAAATTCCAAGCAAAAATTTAAGGGAAACACGAGACTACTGCTTAAAATTGCTGATAAAAATTCTTAAAATAGACACCATAGGAGAAAGCACAAATGTTGAAAAAGGCTTCCTCCCCAAAGGTGGACCCTAGTCAATGAGTTGTACAGTCAAACCTTGGTTATCCGGCACCCTGAGGCCGGTCCCCAGGGACGCCCGATAACCGAGGTTTGACTGCATTTGCACCAAAAAGATGTAACTCTCAAAGAATCCTACTGTCAAGTGATTCTCCTTCCTTCGAGACCTAAGTTTTTGAAGGAAACTTTTGGGTCAAAAAGTTCACACAAAAGCCAAACATTTGTTCGCCTTTTAAGAGTAAAATCTGCAAGATGCATGCAAACTTTAGGAAAGATCGTATCTTGATTACTTGTATTAGAAAACAACAATTCGAAGAGAAAAAGGAGAACATCTAAAACATTGTGCTCGCATGAAACTAACAAAAAAGCAATCTATCAAACAAATACTGGCAGAAGTTAATCAACGATCAACTGTTTTTAAGCAACTTTTGATTTTATTTGCAGTCTATAGGTTTTTGGAAATAGTTTCATGGTTAGCCAGGTAAATTTTATGCTAAATTTAGTTTTTGCGATCAAATTTTTTCTTTTAAGAAATGATATAAATCTGAAGCATTTGAATTTTCGAAGTGAATGCACTTCGAAAACAGCTTAAAAATCGCACTTGAAATGTTCAAAGAGGTCAGAAAAACAGTTTTAACTAAAAGCAAAAAAACTGATTCTACCAATCACTTCAGCCCAAGGGTTGACCAATGGAAAATTTTCTAAAAAATTTTGAGTTGTAAATGTATATACAAGAAACTAAGACAACTCAACCTGGACCCAAAAGAACTTACAAGCAAGTTTCGTTTTAAAAATGTTATGTTTTTTTAATGTCCTAAAAAATATTTTACAAAATTTATGAAAAAGTTGTCCGCAGCTGTATTTTTTATGTGTAAATCTGCCACTTTGAGATGCAAATTTTACGAATTGCTTCTAAAAAAAGTTTAAACTTTGGCCAATTAGATCCATGCCTCTCAATGTAACATGACAGTCCACTTTCGATTTAAGGACACTCAAGGGACCAGCCAAGGGACCGGGTTCGACACCTTTTTTACCTCCATTTTTAAAAATTTTTTTTCAGTTCTGTTTTGGCAGTCTGGTCCCAAATATCGCAGGGATTAATTTTGCCGATCGTTTTTTATAAACTTAAATTTTTTCCTTCCAAAGAAGCAAAACACGATTTAAAAATAGGGATTTTCGAAAGGCTTTCTTTGAATCGTGCTTTTGCTTTTTTAGAAGAAAAAATTTTGGGTTTCTGAAAATTCCAATATTTAATACGAGATTGTCAAAATAAAACTGGCGAAATTTTTTAAAAATTAAGGTGAAAAGATTGTCGGACCCTAGGTGGGAACGAATTTCTGTCCTTAAATCGAAAATGGGCTGTACAATAAAGGGCATATCGGAATTTTGCCGCAAATTTATGTTTACCCTTTTTCTCTTTATTTTTTAATTAAAAAAATAATAATAACACGAACATGTAGCCCTGTAATTGTAGTTTCTAACGAGGCATCGTTAAATGCAAGGTCATCACAAAATGTACAACAAAAGGTAAAAGTATGAACCGAATTATTGTTTTATTTGCTTCATACTTTTACCTTTTTGTTTCGTATTTTTTATGCATGATGCACCGAATGACTTCTTGTCACAAACTAGAATCACAGAGCTACCCGATAGTCTTAGTGCTTTAAAAAAAGTTAAGAAAAAATAACAGAAAAGGAGAGATAAAAATTTGCGGCAATATGCACATTTTTAAACATATCGAGAGGCACAGGTCTTTTTGGCAAAGGACTTACTTTTGTAATATAAAGGTTATAAAATAAAATACAAACCTAGAAAAATTGTAAAATTTTATTTCTTAATAAAAAAAGAATTTCGATCACATAACGATTTTTTTGACTAACTCACTAAAATTCATGACAGACAAGAAGTTTCAACCACAAAAGGATAGTTATGTACACATATACCTTGATCTATAAAAAATTAGATTACGAAGTTTTGGAAGTTGTTAGTATGCTGAGCTCCAGCCACTACTCTAGCCTTGAGTTGGTCGAAAGGGGTGGACATCCTGCTCTTCATCTTTTGCACCATCTTGTCGGGTACTATAAATGAGTAGCGCTGCAGATCCTTTTGCACTTGTACACTAAATTTCGTGAAATAGAAAATAAAACTGAGAAATATTGTCGAAATACTAACGAAGCATTTTCCAGTTGAGCTATTTCAATCACATCTTCAAGTAGCATGAAAAACACTTTTCCGGACATTCCTAAAATAAAAAGGATAAGAAGATCGAATTTAAATAAAATACATACGTGTGGATATGTTGCGGTCGAACCTTAAATATATATGCATCTAAGTTTCAATTTGTTTTTTGTCTGTTTGCTGTAAATTTCAGTTTGCATCAAAACTAATTACATTTTTTCAACAAATTTTGTTTTTTCGGATAAAATCGCTGCGGATTAATTTTTTCGATTAAAGATACAAGGCTAGGATCCAGTCAGCTGACCGGACTGGTCAGTTTACGTTTACGTCCGTCCTAATATATGCTGGCCTACCCTTGCCTAAGCCTGTAATTAGTCTTTCAAATACTACTCCTACTTGTAGTAGTATTTGCAATACTACCCTTTTTTGACCAACCACCCCCCCCCCTCCCAAGCAAATAGTACCCGATCCGCATATATTTTCCCCACAAGTATATTATATTTTTATGTACATTTTATCTTTCTTTTTTAATTACCCAAAATATCAATAATTTAGGGACTTACAGCCACGCTTTATCCTCGTCATCAGCCACATAGCGGTAAGCTTTTGAGTACTTGCCAAATATATGACCTCTGTGGCCTAAAGCCAGTGCTTTGTTGACCTTAGATCCCAAGATAAACCGAGAATCTTTTGACATTCGTTCCGGGTTCCACTGCAAAAAATCAACTGTTTTACATTTTCTAATCAAAACCAAACAAATACCTTGATAGCTTCAGAAGCAGTGACTGGTTGAGTGCCTTGAATCAAAGGTGTACCACATCTTCCTGTGTCCACATCCACTTTGCGGGGTCTTCCCCTCTTTTTGGGTCTACTCATTCTGCTGTCCTGACCGTAGAGCCCTCCAGGCAGTGGACCTACCAGAGAAGAGTTCTGGCTGATCATGCTGCCATCACTTTCATTCTCGTTGTCATCACTTTCATAGACACTCTTGATGATCTCAGTCTGATGCAAGTCTGCAGCGTGGTCTTTGAGCACAGAACTGGAGCTAATACACAAAGTGGGTGGGGGAAGGGTGGCAAGCGGTGGTAGAAAGGGCTGTTTAGCCCCATCCAGGATGGCCACACATAGCTCGTCTATGTCTGTTTGAAGGACTGCCTGTAGATATAAGTGATTTCAGTGAGATTGGACAATTGAGGCTACAAATTCTAAAAATAACTAACATGACCATTTCGCTTCAAGTTCTCAAAGGTGGGGGCAAAAGTAGTGCGCAAATGACGATCGATGATCTGACGAATCTGCGATAATAATAATTTTTATTGAAATGTATTATAAATTTTTGCATAATTTTTTTAGAAACGGGACTAGTTCCAGTGTCCCGTATGATAGTCATGATCGGTATGTGTGAAAAGGCCCGGTCCCAACACCGAGAATAGCTGAGCCAAGAAACTCTTGTATTTGATAGAGTTTGGTCATAATTTCCTCTAATAGAGTTTATCTTTATTTTTCGACTACCCTCCACACTGAAACCTGTATAACCCCGATTTGATTGGCCGACAGAGAAACTAAAAGAATCTATGCCTCCCCCCGGTAACACGTAACACCCGCTAAATTTTTCATCGGTCCCGAGGTTCGACTGGATGAGGGGGTTAGGAGGGATGTAATAAAACGAGGGGGAGCTTTATATCTCAACTCGCATTGGCTCTGAAGAAATTTTTTTCATAAATTGGATACAATTGACTCTTAAAATAAAGCCCTCATCGGGACCGCCTTGTCTCTAGTTACAAATGCGTTACAAATCATGATTTTCGTCAACTTGTATGTTTTTACAGCTATACAATTAATTGTGACTTTTGCGATTAAAAAGAGGTCAAATAATAAGACAGTTTTCTGCCACCTCTCCCTCGACTTTAAATACCTCTATCTCAGTGACTCCATAGCTCCTTATTGCATTTTCTTAACTACAACGAGATCTACCCATATAACTTTTTCAATTTTGGTTGAGCACCCAAAATTTTAAGATCCACCCGAAATTTCCCTCACTTTGTTATTGAAAAATAAGTAACCTCGTCCGTCATTTCATGTTGGAAAACCTGGAATTTAAGCCAGATTACAGTCATGTGACAGATTTTCGTATAAAATAATTACTTGTCTCAGAACATCCAACGACTTTGCTGTGTTATCTGCCATATCTATAAGGCTATTTTAAATATACCCTTATACAAATTTTCCAAATGCTGCTACCTGATTTATTCCTTCTAATGGCTTGCCGCAGTGAGTTGCCTTTGGCTCCATCTCCACAAGTATTTAGCAAATTCTCAAGTATTTCTAGCTTTAAGTTCATTTTATTGCCATGCTTTTTATTTTGGAATACTTGCATTATAGATTATTTTGTGTTTAATACAGAAAAGGGACTAATTAAACCGATCTAATATCACAGCGTATAGAGAAAAAAGCTTTTACCTCAGCTAGTTAGCCAAATCGATTGACCAGAATTGCATTTTGAATTAGTGCAATTATGTGAAAATAGCAAATTTGAGACGTTGGCAATACATTAATTTTTGAACATAAAAATTTTAAATGCACATAAAATGATTAGTCTGATCAATTTCTGACTTTTTTGGCTAAAAAAATTAAAAATGTCGAAATTGGCTTTTTCAGGGGTTGGGGGTAATAAAAATTAAATATGTTCCGAGTTTCAAAAAACGAAGTTTTGATAGAGCTGAACAAAATTTAAAAAACAGTTTTGAAATCAACTTGGGAAAACAAGCTGAAATGCCGACAACAACAGAAGGGGGCAGGCCTATCTTGAAAGTTTTAGATGAATGATAACAAAGTAATTAGGTTACACGACAAATCAATATATGGCAGTATATTGAGGGATGGCAGAGCACAGAGCAAGAATATGCTGATCGATCGCTAAAATGTTTCTCTTTTGCTGAATCTTGTAAATAAAGCGTTATTATGAATTTTTCTGTGTCTTCTTTTTGTTGAAAAAGATCTCATTAGGAAAATTCCTTTCAGAATGCGTTTGTAATGCCCCACCTTGTAGCTTGGATTCGGGCAGTGGACGATTGCGCAAATGCGAATTGCGCCAAAATCAAATTGCGCAAATGCAGATTGCGCAAACGCAAATTGCGAAAAATCCTGATAAGACTAAAGATTGCTATGACTAATATTACACCACGCATTTTCAATCAGAACCGTGGTGCTATGTTCACTTGCGTACTGTGTCATCTCTAACAATTCGACATGCTGGTTTTTAACAGGAAATCCGGTAAGTTGATTTTAGCGCAATTTACATTTGCGCAATCTGATTTTGCGCGATCGTGCGCTGCCCTAGGATTCATCAGATACAGCTTTTACTAAGTCTTGTAGTTTAGTTTATCTGGTGCAGTAACCAAACCATCCAGACCCCTCACGATGTCAGTGATGTATTTGAAATTGGACAGATTGGAGTCAGTGTATCATCGAATGGTTATGATGGTTAGTGTCTAACATAAGGCATTGTTTGCTTTAATCAGTGTTTAGATATACACTCGACTTCCTCGTGACAAACTGGCTGAATATTTGGGTAGGGACTTTCAACCCTTTAAAACAATTTTCTTTAATTTTTAAGTGAAAAGCTTTTCTAGGTGGATTGGAGCTTCTGGCCGATGACCGACAAAAACCTTTTTTCAAGATTGACCTGGTCTACTCTTTTTGAAATTTAAAAATTTTTACACAAAAAATTATAGTGACCGAGCATAGTGACCGCGCCGTCCTACTTTTTTCATCGTCGTCTATATTTGCAAAACATTTTTTATAACGAATCACTTTTTTATTTTTCATTTTTTAATCAGTTTTTATTTTTATAATTTATTTTTTTGGTGACCGTCCATGTTCCTTTTCATTTTTTTATTTTAAAAAAATGAAGCCGTTCTAATTTCTCCGACTTTTTTTTTAATTTTGATGAAATCAAGACGGCCTACTTTTTTTAATAAAAAATGAAAAGGAATATGGACAGTCATCCAAAAATAAAATATAAAACTGACTATATAACACGGCTCTTCTTTTTACCTTGTTTAAAAATTTGTCCTTTATTTGAAACTGCAAATATTTAGAAATTTTGAAATTTCACGTCAAAGCCTTTATTTTTGGTGCTCAAAAATTAATAAGCACTGGATACACTATATCAGTATTATTGATTGACGAAAAATGGCCAAAATGTACTTTCAAAATTCTCAGCAGGAGCCCTGTTACATACTCTAAATAAAAAATGATTCGTTATAAAAAATGTGATGAAAATGCAGAAGTAGAACGGCAAAGGACGGTGCGGTAACTATGGTCCTGAGATACAGATTCTCAAAGTTAGGGAGCAGGATTATGTTAGAGAGAATAAGGTAACAGTATTGAACGATACTGTTGGACAAGTTTATTTCGATCTAACAATTTGGGTTATTTTCACAAACAGAGTCAGCTAACGGGGAAAAGTAAAAGAAATAAAATAAAAGTCGCCAAAAATTTGGTAATTCTGCCTAATTTTTTTCGACACAGTTTGTACAAACAAGTTATTCAGGACATTCTAGTCCCACCTAAACAATTGAATCTGCAAGACTGGTAAGTGACATGGTTGAATAACCAAACTATCCTGTTTTCAAATATTTTATTTTGTGTTGTACAGGCTAATAGTGAGCATTACCATGAAGTCCAGTGAGAAAAAGTCTATTAACTTGTTCATCAACCTGTTCTACCTCACTTTTCCTCACAAGACCTTTGTCAACCAGAAGACTGAGGACACTTTTGTGGCCAGTGGAAATCCTTCTGGACGAGCATTGAGTCCACTAGAGATGAATGCTTATAAGGTTATTAGGCCACTTTTTCTTCATTAGAAGTGAAAAAATATTTTCAGACACTATCGGCGTACCTCAAGCACAATCAGGATAGTGTGGTCAACTGTGCTCGAGAATTCAGATCTGAGGTAAGAATTTTTATTGCAGGGTACACAGGTTGCTCGAAAAATTTGCTCTTGTGGCACTGGGTGCGTAGTCGTTTGAGTTACTTTGTGCAAAAGGGCACAAAATACTCAAACGACTTATTATGGACGTTTGAGTTACTTTGTGCAAAAGGGCACAAAGTAACGGAAACGTCTTAAAATAAATTTCAATCTCGTTCATTTATTTCTGCAATATTTGTTTATTTTCCATCTTTTTCTCTTTCGTTGTTCTTTACAAATGTCTATGCCTTCTCCTAGACCTATTTTCCCTCAACCGATGAAGATATTGTTAGTTTTGGGGGTGACGGCTTCATATGACCACTCACTAGTGTGTTATGTTTTGATTCTGGATACGTTAAAAACATTGATTTAGATCGAAAATGAGCGTATTTAGGGTAAGGGGTGGTCAGACCTCAGTCATTAGATGCACCTGCGCTAATCTAAATGGCCTCAACTACTTAAAGTCACTATAAATACTTCAAACCGCTTAAAACCACCTCGGGGTTGCTTGAAAACAATTCAAACATCTCCAGTACCCTAGTGGTGATGCCCAGCAAGCGTAGGTGAACCATACACTGTGTAGGTCCACTTGGACGTTAACCCGAGAGTGGGTAGCTATGTAGCCGAAACCATCATAGACTACGCCAAACCAATTAAAACCATCCTGAACACTCCAAAACACCTCAAACAACTCTGAAACGACATCCAACTATCCCAAAGCACCTTAAACACTCCAAATTTCCAAATTTTATTTTCTTGAAACATGGTAGATAATGATAATAATAATAACAGTAAATAATGATAACGATAATAATAATTAACTCAAAAAGTAGAAGTTAAAGTTCGATTTTTTCCACTGAAAACTGGGATTAAATGCACCATTACAGAGTTAAAGTTAAAGCTCAATGTTAAAAGTTAAAGTTAAAGTTTAAAGTGAACACCCTAATTCACCTTTTTTTGAACTTTATTATAGTGCGTACCAATTCCTTTTCGTAAAATTGATTCTTTTGATTTGACTCTTTTAAATTTTTACCAATGATATTTTTTTGAATTTAAGGAAACTACATACCGTATTTTCTTTAATAACTCACCCCCACCACATTTCGAAAAAATTAAAAAAATCTCTAGTTTAAAAATGATGATTGTGATTATAAATTTAATGCGCCTAGCCCGGTATTTCATTGCTTCTAGCAACATCTAAAAATGTGGCACAAAAAGGTAAAAGTATGAAGCAAATCAGAACAATAATTACTTTCATACTTTTACCTTTTTGTTTCACATTTTTTAGAGAGAATGCAACAAATGATACCTTGCCAAAAACTAGAATCGCAGGGGTACCTTGAATGATGTTATCACTTTGAAAAAAAGATAAAAAATTAAAATGTAATTAGACAAAACCAAAATTTTGTCCCTTCGGCGCCTGCTGATTGAAAAAATAACTCACCCGGGTCAGTTATTAAAGGAAATACGGTACCTTTAGGAAGCGCAGGCAAATGACTTTCATATAAGTTTTTTTTAAAACAAGATACTGCTAACCATAGTGACCGCGCTTCTTAAAATTTGGACAGCGTCCCGTCCCCGTCTTAGACGTTTTTGACCGGCCGTCCAACCGGCCGTCCGAAATTTTTTTCTAACGGCCGTCCAATATTTCGCCGTCTTGCTGAAATTTTCGCCGGCCGTCTGCCGGCCGTCCGATTAAAATTTTCTAACGCCGGCCGTCCGCCGGCCGGCTCAAATAGCGAAAAAAGTTCTGTGACAAATTTTTTACTTAAAAATTGATCTTTATTGAAATAATTAAGCAACTTAAGAAATATATATCGAGTTATATGTCAGAGAAGTGTTCGAGACTTACCCATTCTTCTTCCTTCCGCATGCATTGTCATTATGGAAAATATCCTTTCAGCAGCACCAGACGAAGCAGGAATTATCAAAATATCGATTGCTAACTTTTTGGAATAGATGTTGTTGTGAACAAAGGAATTGATTGCTTTGACGGAGATTCTTCTTAAAAGAGAGATTCTTCGATGAATTGAGAAACAAACTTCGAGATCGTAAACGTTTGAATAAAAAGCTTGAGCAAGAAAATTAGTACGTTTAAATGATTAGTTATTATACATGTTGAATGAAATAAACATAGGTTTTCAACATAAAAAAACAAAAAAATTATTTTTCCAAAATTTGTTCGGTATAATGAAGGACGGTCTCAGACGGACCGGCCGTCGGCCGTCCCGTCCGAGTTTGTCGTTGCCGGCCGTCTGCCGTCTTGGACGTTTTTAGCCGGCCGTCCGCCGGCCGTCCGAGCGTCCGGTTTTTTTGGCGCCGTCCGGACGGGGACGGGACGGGCCCGGCCGGACGGGCGGTCACTATGCTGCTAACTGGCTTGAAGAAAAATCATTCATTTTCAAAGAGTCTTTGTGAAAATTGGGCTATTTGAAAGCATCGCACCCAAGTTTTCACGTCCGATTTTGTGATATTTGTCCTCATTAGGTCCTAAATTAGGTCCTTACAGTCAGCCTGTCTTGTATTTATAAAAGTAATACAAATGTTATTTGGTTGTGACATATTGTTACAGTCAAAGAATTCAAAACATACAATCCACTTTTTTGAGATATTTACCTTTGCAGACTCGCTCCCCAGATACTGTAAGATTTACTCATTACAAGTAGTCATAAACATCCCAATACCTGCTTCAGGTTGTAGATGTGATAATTGGCCTGGCTAGAAAGCAAGCTTTTGTATTCCTTCGATTCATGTTTTTGCATCTGACTGTTTGGTACAACCCTAATTTTGTAGATATGAAGTTTACGGTGGACATTGGCTTTGCTTCTTCAGTGGACCTGACAAAAACAAATATGAACAGGTGGGGGCCCAATGTGAAATTCAAAGTGTGCTTAGAACAAATATTAATTATCTAGATATTTGATTACCTACTAAATGCATTTTGCACCACTCAATTGCAGTTCTGTTCCAATCGTAAGTGGAATTGTTCCAACTACAAGGTGAATCAAAAACAACTCTACCATTTTTATAAAGTTGGCATACGTAACCGCTTGCACGGCCGATTTGCAGTGTTTGCACTCACTCTGATTTTCAGGCAGTGAGTGAGAGTGAGAATGAAAATATTTTGGGGGGCAGTGAGAATGAGAGTGAGAGTATAAAAAAGAGAGTGAGTGAGAGTGAGTGAGCTCAGTGAGATTCTCACTGCGAGTGAGAATGACTAGAATCAAATAAATTTTAAATTTTATTTACCTGGATTCTTTTGAGTCTTCAATGCGACCAAAACGTCATGCACTGGTAAAGGCAGGAGTGGCAGTGGGAAAAAGGCAGCCGTGCCAAGCCAATTAGCCGTTTGCTAGCGGTATGTTATACTCTCACAGATGAGTTTTCGCATTTTAAGTCATTTTTGTGTATTACAGAAGTTGTGAGCTAAATTTTTGCAACTGTTTGGAGCAAAAACTGGGAAAGAGTTAATTGCAAAAGTGGCTGGATTCGTTGCACTGAGTATGGCGGCAGACAAGGCAGTTGATGTAATTGAAGATGCCGTTTCGCCTGATGATGCGCCACCAACTCTTGATCCAATTATTTTGCAGAAACAGGTTAAGACAGCAGTTGACAATTACCTAGCAAAAATTACCTAGCCGAATTGCATTAACAAGTTGTGAAAAATAAGGTAGTAGATGCAAACATTGTGCTTGATTAATAAGTGTTAATTTTCTCTCTTTTATTTTTGAATTCAGGTGTACGCATCGCTTTGATTTTAATAAAAATGTGTTGATTTTAGCCTTTAACACAAAATGCAATTCCTCACTGAGAATGAAAAAATAAGCAAGTGAGAGTGATAGTGAGCATGAAAATATTCGAGTGAGGGAGAGTGAGTGAGAATAAAAATCAAAAATTAAGTGTGAGAGTGACAGTCAGCTCATTCTCACTCACTTAGATTTTCACTTTGAGTGAGCTCACGCAAACACTGCCTATTTGTCGGAAATTTCTCAAGTGTCTTATTAGTCTTCAACAATAAGTTGTCTGACTCACGTTACATAGTTTCTCCTCTTCTGCTTGTTGCTGGGTTTGAGAAAAAGTTTTTTATGCTTAGAGAGATTACACTCTTTTCTATACTCGTACTCATATCGGATCTCAAACACACCAAAAATATTATTTTCTAATAAAAACGTTACAGAGGAGTGGATAAAGTGAGAGTAACGTTCAAAAATTGCCTTAAAAATTGATTTAAATTGTTTTGGAAAAATGGTAGAGTTTTTTTGATTCACCCTGTATTCAATGTTTTTGGAATATTCTAAACGTTCAGGATTTAACGCCAAACTATGTAAGCATTTTACAGTTGGCCTGAGGCATGGATTGTCATGTATTCTCCTGCTTTTTAAGCAGTCTGAAGATTTTCCCTAGCTTGAAATGTCTTTTTAACAATCAACGATATTTATTACAGCATCAGAAAACATAATAATTTCTTTTGGCAATGCAAAAACGATGGCAGCTACTGACCCTACGGTAATAACATATTTGAGAACTTATGCACTTGAGGGACGGATAAAATTTCCTAAAATTCAAATTTGTATAATCATATTCATAACTTTTATAAGTAGGGTTGGCGGTTCGGGTACCCGTTATCGGTTTTTTTATCTGAAAACCGGAAATTTTCCGGTTTTCGGTTATCGGTTCGGGTAACCGAAAATGTCGGTTCCCCGCCAACCCTATTTATACGTTAAAAAAATAAAAAAGGGTTTTTAACAAGATTTCCTACCGAAAAAGTCGATTTAAAAAAATTTGACTGAAAATTGGATTTTAACACTCCGCGGCTTATGCGTGACTTTTGCCTCTCCTAAGGCAGAATTTAATGGAAAGTATTTCGACTTTTCGACTCCTAATCTCATCCCAAGTGGTTCACCACACAGTTTATAGAATAATCGCATCATTTCAAATACTTTTTAACTCAAACAACTCCTTGCAATGCGACCCGTCGAAATAGGTTTTTAAATTTTTTTGCGCAAATATCACAAGCAATAGTGCAAAACAATTCTAAATTCTTCAAAAAACACGTTGAATAGTTGTACTAGGGTGGGTAGTTTTAACAGATATACCATGTGAATCACAATCTTGAAATCCTGATACCGTAATTCCTCTAATATAAGACCCCTTGATTCAAATCGTGTTCTTATTTATTTTGACCATTTTAAAGAATGCTTTATGCAAATTACCACCCATTTTGTAGCCAGTGAAATGAGCTACAAAATAGGTGGTAATTTGCATAACAGCATTCTTCAAAAAGTGGGTCAAAAATACAATGCCAAGAACACGATTTTGAATCAAAGGGGGGGTCTTATATTAGAGGAATTACGGTATCTCCTACTGCGACTTTTAACACTGTTTTGTGAGTCGGTCTTGAGTAGGCTTGTGGATTTGGAGTCCCGGCGTGATACGGGATCGGGATTCCAAAAGTTTTTGGGATTCGGGATTCCCGCCAGGAAAATCACGGTAATCCCGCGGGATTCGGGATTTTTTAAAAACTAAAGCACAAGTATGTATTCAATAATTTTATTAAAGCTTTTTCCAAAAAATTGCATTAATCAATGATCAGTAAGTAAAGATAACATATTGAATAGCCTTGTTCGAAAAAATCAGTTGTTCGGCGTTGTATGAATCCAGTTGGCCCCTTCTGTGGGATTCGGGATTTCAATAATTTTTTACGGCGGGATTCGAGATCGGGATTTTGAAAACTTTCGAGATTCCCAGACTGGGAATGCCGTGGGATTCTCGTCCCGACCCTAAGCCTAATCTTGAGGGCATATATAGATAAGTAACATACCATTTTGTAGCGCAAAAGGTGCTCTTTAAAACACAGTGAAGTTGCTCCACAATAATTAGTAATATGGAAGTTATGGACGTTTTTTTTAAAACAACACGCATTTTAAGAATCTTTGATCAATTTAATATTTATTTATGGCCGACATGATATTTATGCAATTACAGAAAGATACTACTCATGAGGAGCGTTTATAGTTTTTAAAACAGACAAAAATTAAATGCAGAAAAAAAGTTACAGTCCTTTTCAACTTTGTAATGCCCGGCCTATGGGTCAGATGTTTCAAAGGCCGATTTAAACTACCTTTTAGATTTGAAAAAAAAAACAATCTTAAAAAGCCATCGTTTTCTCCATTAAATTCTTCCTTAGGAGAGGCAGAAGTCACGCGTGAGCCGCGGAGTGTTAAGTATTCCTCCAAGGCAGAAATTTTATTGTGAGTTCACCTACCTTTTTTACTATAACAGCCAAAAGAGTCTCTGTGTGCAAGTGCATACCTTATTTACTCTATTTAGCGGCCCAGGCTGTTTATTTTTATACCCTTCTTGAATGGGGCCATTTATTAGAGTGGGACCGTTAAATGGAGTAAATACGGTAAGTGCGCTTTTTACTTACAAGGGAACATATCGAACTGTACGATTCGATACTGAAATTCTGAAAATGCTATCTTGTAGAGCATAGACGATTTATTATATGAAATTTCAATATTTTTGGTGAACAGACAGAAAAAAGAGAGTCTGGAAACTCGAGAAACCCTTAAAAGTAGGCCAAAATTGGCTTGGTCCCCCCTGTGGATTTTTGAAACATTTTTCTACCTCATACCTCGATACAGTGTTACCCCTGAAAGTTCGATCCCCACCTTGGTCTAACACTTTTTTCCAATATACAAGCTAAAAAAGGGTCAAACTCTGCTTGGGATCAAACTTTCAGAGACATCCTTACATCGCAGTTTCACCGCAAAAAGATATGTTTTCGAAAATCCACAGGTGGGACCATGGCAGTGTTTGGCTTAATGTTTCTCAAGTTACCAGATTCCATTTTTTTCTGTTAGCCAAAAATATTGAAATTTCATACAGTAAATCGACTATGCTCTGCAAGATAGCATTGCCAGAATTTTTGTATCGAATCGTACAGTTCGATATGTTCCCTTGTTAGTTGAGTGCAAGCTATTTAACTTTTGTAGATAATGAAGTACCGAAATTCTATGGATGAACAGGGTAAATTTTTTGTTTCAGAGATAGAAAGAAGTTGTGGGGGTTTCGCCACCTCCAAACATCCGCAAGGTACCAGTGGTGATTCATTTGAATTTTAATAAAATGTGAATATCTCAATGATTGTACAGTCAAGTCTCAATTTAATGAACATTTCAATTTAATGCACACTTGGGCTGTCCCTAGTGTGTATAGTGTGTCCCTAGTGGGTATTTTCGACTACATTTTAGCCTTTTTTTAAACAAACCAAGCAAAAAGTGATATATTTTAAACAGGTTTTCACTTTCTGGGGCAAACCATATAAAGAAACTCTGGTACCGTATTTCCTCTAATAAGCGCCCTCGCCAAATTCCGGAATTTCTTAAATTCATTCTCCGCCTTTTATACAAAGTTTTGGTTTTTGAACGTAATGTATGTTATATATCAAAATGTAGCTGGGAATCTGCGCTACATTTTGGTATATAACATATGTTGCGTTCAAAAACAAAAACCTGGTATAAAAGGCGGAGAATGAATTTAAGAAATTCCGGATTTTGGGGAGGGCGCTTATTAGAAGAAATACGGTATGCGTGTTTTTTTGACAATAGTTCAGCGTTCCAAACGTGATTTGGGTCACTTTCTGAAAATAGGTAAAGGGGGAACAGCAGAAGTATCAAAATAGTATTTTGGGTATGTCTGGAGGTGACAGACTCTCCTTAATAAACTGCCTTCGTTATAAGTTGTAATTTTGTATATATCAGATGAGGATGTGCGCAAGGTGAGACAATCCTTGGACAAAATTTACAATCCTCAAATACTGGGAAACCTTTGTTAGCACTAGTTTTAACATTTTGACTTTTTATTTTAATTATTGTTATTATTTTAGGTATGAAATATAAACCAGGTAAGCTCTCTAGATGGTCTAACCAAACTAACTAATTAATAATTTCTTGTATTAGATATTGTTAGCAACTGTTGCATCCAGCGCAATAGCATACTACGTCCCACTGTCTACAGTTAATTTCACTTTTAAAAATTTGTTGTTTTTATCACGCGAGTCTTTTTGCAGCTCGCAGCTACAACAAGCGGTAGGCTTTTGGGCAATATTATAAGAGTAAATATATTTTTTGTCTGGTCACATCAGCAAATTTCGTGCAGACTTCTTGAGAATGCATAATACAATCTTTATTTTTCAACAAAACATTCCAAAAAATTATTCTATAAAAATACAGGGTGTGTCTAGAAATTTGCCCACTTTTAAATGGTCATAACTTTTTTTCTTGGGCTTCTTTCGAAATTCTGTTTGGTCCCCCCTGTGGTTTGGCTTCTGGCGTCTGGATAGCGTTTGGAAGGGTACGGCCCGAACCACAGGGTGGACCGAGCAAAAATCGTGTTTTCGGCATTATATATCAAAAAAATTGTCATCAAAAACTAAGTCGATCTGCGTTTACAGAATTTCGAAAGAAGCCAAACAAAAAAAAGTTATGACCATTTAAAAGTGGGCAAATTTCTTGACACACCCTGTATTTGTTTGATGACCATGGCAAAATTAGTCAACTATTTTTAGGATGAGCGAAATTTTCTTAAGGTTTTTTTCCAACTCATCATTTTTCCCAAAATTTTCAGGTATGAACAGTACGTAACGAGCACATCTCACCACACAAGAACGACAAATTTATAAAATTTCAAACAAAGGCTGGCAAATGAGTGAAATTTTTGATTCAAAGGGCGTAGAAGTCGACAGCCCTGCTTGTAAATGCTTGTAAAAATCAAGAGCTTGTAAATTTATAATGTTGAACATTAAATTTCATATGTTGGAAGGTGCCTATCAGACATATGCACGAGCCGAAATTTCAGGGACTTGCAACTTTCTTTCTGATCGCCAGGATTTCAAAATCTGGCGCTAGTATAGAATAGCCCCTTCCCCATCCCCCAAATCAAACCTTCCAAAAATCGCTGTAACTACACTTTGGAACAACAAGTTTAGGCTTAGCCCTTAAGCTCAGGGTAGGCGAGCGCATGGAAGTTGTGACTAGTAAATGTCTTACGCACATTTTCCGGGTCTGAGACATATATTTGGGTACTATTTACTTAAGTTTTAAAAGGCATAAGTTTTGGTGGGGTGTGGGGGGCGGTGGTACTCTATACTAGGGTCCAAAATATTAAGAACTCCTCTTTTTATGGTCATTTGGAAAAAAGCGCCAAAAAGTAGCCTTGTAGAAAAGCGATGAAACACCATTCAAAGTCTTTTTTAATTGATATTTTCCGGTGTAAGCTGACGAAATTAATCTGTGCGGTGGTAAAACATCGTTGTTCGACACCTCAATTTGGAGTGTGTTCATTGTGTAAGCTAAGGCAGGCTGGCTCGTCAATTTTGAGACTCGCCTGCCGGTGCCCATGTCTGCTGTTTACCGTAAATCTTCTAATAAGCCACCTCTGATTCAAAATCGTGTTACTGGCATTGTGTTTTGACACACTTTTCTAAAGTTTACGGTGCTTACTTTTCTATTTATACAAGTTTAATATTTGTGCTGATGTATGTCGGTCATATATTTACGTATATTTTGCTATTTTAAAGTGCAGTGCACCTTCATATATTGCGCAAATGTGCATTTCGTATACCATTGATTTTTGAAATACAGTCAAACCTCGATCTAACGTCACCTCCCTCAAGTTCGCTCCCGCCTAGGGTCCGACACTTTTTTACCTCAATTTTTGAAGTCTTTAGCCAGTTCTGTTTTGACCAGTGTTGCAAATCGATTTTTTCGCGTTTTTCCGGAACCGAAAGGCTATATACTTGCTCAAAGATTACATAAAGTCTGTTTGATATGTTATCTTGTAGATAAATCTCTCTGCTACAAAACCGTGAAAACAGATATGGGATGTAAACCTATTTTAGGCTGTTTGAGGGTCGTTTTATAAATGAAATTTCGATTTTTTTTGCCCGGTGCCGCACCGGTGCCGTTTCATTTTCGGCTTAGCACAGCACCTAATAGCGTGTCAAATTTTAAAAATCGCGAATAGGGTGAATAGAAAAATAAGAATACATTCCGAATTTTTTTCATTTCCGATAAATATGTATGTTGAACTGAATTAATGGGTTTATACAACTTTTTTTACACTTGATTAGCCATGTTTAGGCTCAAATGGAAGCTAACAGGGGAGGGACCCTGACTGTGACCTGGAGATTTTTTTATGATTTTTTTATGCGGGTATTTTTGTAGAGCGTGCGCAAATCCCATGTGAATCTGGTTCCTCAGCTCTGAAAGCCAACAAAAATTTTAGGAATGACCCATGGTCCATGGGTCTGTTATAAAAACCATGATAAGGTATCGAGGTGTTTTTAGAACTTTGAGTGAGCCTTGTCCCGCCTCTTGTGGACCTTCCGAGCTGGGGAGCCAGATTTCTCAGCGACTTATGCACGCTCTACAAGAATACCCGCATAAAAAAATTATCAAAAAATCCCTAGGTCACAGTCAGGGTCCCTCCCTTGTGAGAGTCAGTGCTACACGATAATTTTTCAATCTGGAATTTTATTGTCTTGCAAATCGTCTTACGCGGATCAGAAAGTCCAGACTCTATACTTTCAGATTCATGGATTGTTTGTCAAAATTCGAAAAACTTTACTAAAAGTTATTAAAATTAAAAAAAATATGCATTTTAGGGAAAAAGTAACATACTGAAATTTAGCTTGAATGGGGATAATAATGGATCCGCTTTCCTGCTTTTGACAATCTCAGTAAAGGGCTGATTCTAAATTTCCTATTAATCCTAAATATGGCCATTTAAGTAAAAAATGTTTTATACCGTAAATCCTCTAATATAAGACCCCCCCTTTGATTCAAAATCGTGTTCTTGGCATTGTATTGACCACTTTTGAAGAATGCTCTTTAAATTACCACCCATTTTGTAGCCAGTGAAATGAGCTACAAAATAGGTGGTAATTTGCATAAGACATCTTCAAAAGTGGGTCAAAAATACAATGCCAAGAACACGATTTTGAATCAAAGGGGGGGGTTTATATTAGAGGATTTACGGTAATTTCCATAATTAAATTCAGAACCCAATTTATCAAAAGTAAAGAAATTTCAAGCAAATTTAATTGTCCTGAAAGGAAAATGCGATTTTTACAATTTTCGGAAATGTGACCTACTGTGACGACTAATTAGTGATTAATATGCTTTATCAAGAAAAAAATCCATAAAATTTGAAAAAAATCCATAAAAAGTTTTACATAAATAGGAAATCGTCGAAGATATTTGTCCTGGCAGGAAAAATAGCCTTTTCGCGATTTTTGAAATTTGACACGCCGTGACCTGGATAGTATCCATGGATGGAATGCACAGGAAAAGTGCTGATTGAATTTTCTTGTACCTGAACATGAGTATGTTTAAAATTAGGGAGCAGAAAGCTGTATAAACTTACTTTGGTGTGGTTTTCGAGACATCATTGCATGTTGATGCACATATTCGTTTGGCTGGCGTAAGAAGGTCCTTGTGCTTTAGATTCCAATGGCGATCAAGATTGGTTTTTGATTTCACAAGTGTCTAAGCAATGTAATAGAATGTTGAAAATGGTTCAAAATACTTACTTGTTGACAAATTTTACACTTCACTTTCTTGCCTTGATCATCACCCGTTTCAATGAAATTATCCCAAATGGCATCACGCTGATGAGTACGCTTCGGCTTTTGCAAAACAGGATCACTTGGCCGTGGGGATACAACATTCAAGAACATTTGAGATTTATTGCATGACATTTTCCTAAAAATGCATAAATAGAAAATAATCAGAGGTTCAACAATTTAAAGCAAAAACACGTGTACAGCATTTCATTAAACAAAATAATTAACTTGGTGATGCAAAATATTGCACAAAAAAGTGCAAAAAAACTTAGAAGTAAATGTGTGTAATTAGTGTTGGGGGCGGGTCGGGTAACCCGCGGGTAAACCCGGAACCCGAACCCGGAAATTGTGGAAAACCCGAACCCGAAACCCGTTTATTCACATCTGAAACCCGCGGGTTACCCGTTGTCGATTTCTTAAAAACCCGTCGGGTAACCCGATCACAAATGGTTGAATTGTTTAAAAAATTAACACAATTAAAAAAAATAGCACTCATTTTTGAAAAAAAAAAATTTTTGCCTTTGAACTTTGTTTTTCTGTCGCTGGTGTTTGTTCTGCTTGTTCTGTCTCTGATCTATGTTTCGTTTATCGTTTCACTTTTTAGATGCATAGCATTTGGCGGATCAATCTTTACGAAAGGAAATCGACGGAACAGGGCAAGCAGTCTGATGTTGTCGTGTGCAAGGCCTGCCGAGAAAACAATCAGAAGAAGTGCGAGCTGAAGATTTCTGATGGAAGCGTCTCTACTCTTATTCGGCATTTGAAGCAGCATGAGGAGTACAAGCAGAAGTTCGACATGCTAGAGGACAAATCCGGAGAAGTGTTGGCAATGGAAAGATTCGTCGTTCGCCCATCAGGTTAGTAGTACTTACTTAGTACTTCTTTTGCGTTGATTGATCTTTATGTGTATTGATTCAGGTGGATTGAGCTCTTTGGACAAGAGAGTGATAAACTACGTTGCTGAAAACTGCGTCTCCTTCAACTCAATCGAATCGCGCTCTTTCATCTCTCTGTTCAGCAGCACCAATTCAAGTGAGCAACTCAAAAAGCGACAGCATTATTCTGAGTACGTTCTTCCGCGAGCCTACGAAGCGGTCACCAGTCTGTTCAAGTCAAAGCTGAACATGTGCCAATCGCTCTCATTCACAACGGATATCTGGACGTCGCAGTCAGGTCACTCATTTATCAGGTAATTTACTTTTGGTTTAACCGTTTTGCTTTTGGTTTAACAGTTTTCATTTAGTCTAACCTCTCACGGAATTGACGCTGAATGGAAAAGAGTCAAGTACGTTCTTGCGATTCGGGAACTTCCAGGAAGCCACACCGAGCAAATATCAACAGGGCCATCGAGAAGATCTTGGAAGAGTGGAACATTCCGAGGAGCAAATGTCACGTCTTTCTTCGAGATGGAGCGGCGAATATGAAGAAAGCTTTTGAAGGTAACTTCAAATGTTGTTTGGTTTTCAAATGTGTATTTAAACTGTTTAGGATCGTTCGAACATGCCGACTGTGCTGCGCATAAGATCAATCTTGCTGTCAAGGCCACCATCATGTCCGGAAGTCCGTCAATCGAAGAGTGCCTTAAGAAGTGCCGATGCATCGCGGGTCATTTTGGCGGGTCTCGTGGATCTCTTGCAAGGGGTCATCTGCGAGATATTCAAAAGGATATTCAACTTCCAACGAACAACATCATACAGGTAATAATTATTGATAATAAACTGATTTACTTTCTCTTGCTTAAGGACATTGCGACTCGGTGGAACTACACTTTGGCGATGGCGGAGCGTCTCATTCAACAAAGAAGAGCAGTGGAAATCTTCTTCGGTCGTCACGAGCCTGCAATCGAAGCTCTCAGTGGAACCGAATGGCGAATTCTCAAACAACTTATTGATCTTCTTGAGCCAGCGGATGCTTTACAAGGGATATGTGTAAAGAAGATTCTCACCTTGGACTTCAAATCGCCATCTCTCGGATGCTTTTGAAAGAAGTGAATGAGGTAAGCGTGCCGGAGCTGCAGAATGAGAAGTCTCTTTTGATGGCGAAGATCCAGTCGAGATTTAATGTGTTGGAGTGTGACAAGTTAGCCTTTTCTTACTAATGTTCATTTTGTTTTACTGCTTTTCAGAAATTACGGGTTAGCACTCTTTCTCGACCCGCGATTCAAAGACCGATGCGTTGTGGACAGCAATGAATTCCGGCATTTGATCAAGCAATGGCTCGCAAATGATTATCAACCGATGGAAGAAGTGCAACTTGAACAAATCACGGATGTTGCAACAGTTGTGGATGAGCCGGCTGCGAAGAAACCGAGAAGTCTTTTGCGCGTCAGGTGAATATCAACCAGGAAGAGGGAAACCCGCGCCCGGCTAATACATGGATGCAGAATATGGAGTTTGTAAGTAATTGAAATGTCTTTAGTCGTTCGATTAATGATACATTTCCATTTAGGAAATCGTGGCCTATAACGCTGAGAAGCCTATCCCGTTGGAGTCGGATCCGCTCATCTACTGGCAGAAGAACGTGGTGCGCTTTCCAGTGTTGTCCAAGGCAGCTCTTCGTTACCTATCAGCTCCTCTACGTCCCAGCCAAGTGAGCAACTTTTCAGTCACGCCAGAGATGTGTTCCACTACAAAAGAAGCCAGCTGGATCCCTTCAACGCAGAGCAACTCATATTCTTGAACAGATCTCTTCATGATGTTAACTTTACTTATTGAAATGTTGTTAATTGTTTGATTTGTGCGATATTTTCAATAAAATTGCTAAAATTTTTGTTTTTGAGGAAAACCCGCAAACTCGCGGGTAACCCGGAAATATATTTGCGGGTTACCCGGAACCCGTGTTTGGCTGAAAACCCGAACCCGGAACCCGTGCGACCCCCCATTCCCCAACACTATGTGTAATGGCTTTTAAGATGTAATGTCAAAATGTGACTGACAGTGAGATGACATTTAAACTGACCCGGACAATGCCACTGACATTGAAAACTGACAGTGACAGTTCGCCAAAAGTGACACTGAAACTGACTTTTAAATGTCAGTGTCACTGTCACTTTTGGCGAAATGTCACTGTCAGTGTTACTGTCATGTCACTTTTCAGTTTTTTTCCCAAATGTCACTGTCATTTTCAAAAACACTGCTGGATGCACCATTTTGTAGAAGAAGCATTGCTTTACAAAACCTATAAAAGATTTTCTGTTTTTATGCCACTTTCTTGGATATATGGTCTCCGGAGCCGGGTTTGTAGGTTAAAGTAAAAATGCTAGCTCGGGAGACCATATATCCAAGAAAGTGGCATTACAACAGAAAATCTTTTATAGGTTTATACGCAATGCTTCTTCTACAAATGGTGTATCACACACCTTTTACCATAGCTAGGTGCTGTGCTATGGAAGCCGAGGCCGAAAAAGATACGGCACCGGGCAAAAAATTCAAAATTTCATTTATAAAACGACCCTCAAACAGCCTGAAGTAGGTTCACATCCCATATCTGTTTTCACGGTTTTGTAGCAGAGAGATTTATCTACAAGATAACATATTAAACAAACTTTATGTAATCTTTGAGCAAGTATATAGCCTTTCGGTTCCGGAAAAACGCGAAAAAATCGATTTGCAACACTGGTTTTGACAGTCTGGTCCCTAATATCGCAAGGATTCCGATTTTGCCGATCGTTTTTAAACACTAAAAAATTTTGCCACTTAAAACACAAAACCATGATTTAACGTCACCCCTTTTTCAAAATATTTACAAAATTTTTAAAATGCTTTTTTGATTTAGATGTAATTAATGTTACCAGTAAATCATAATCTTTATTTGAGCCTACAAAAGTTATTGACAAACACACAGGCATCCAAGTAGTGCTTATACAACTAAAATACAACCTAAATTCAAGTTTATATTCTGTTTGCAACACTCTCATACCTGTGGTGTCAGAATAGGCCATAAAACTACAAATAGACTCTAGTTATTGATTCATACTGCCTTCAATGGGCCTATACTATAAACTGTTGGCCCAAAACGACCACAGATGGCGTTTTTTGTTGGTTTACGTACAAAAAACATGTTTTAGGTGGTCATTGGCCAAAAAGGTTAAACAAAACCCAATTTTCGCCTTTTGAAATTAGGGCTAAAATCCTTACTGGGCGTAGAAAGCTTGGAGGGTTGCGATTGAATATGCCTCAGACAGAAATCACCCAAAAATGACTCTGGATTAGGGATGAGTCACCACGAGGACGGAAATAACTTCCCTTGCTA
Organism: Ditylenchus weischeri; assembly: GCA_029231635.1. Lineage (NCBI taxonomy): Eukaryota > Metazoa > Nematoda > Chromadorea > Rhabditida > Anguinidae > Ditylenchus > Ditylenchus weischeri. The sequence goes on along the minus strand of JAMRYI010000730.1, from coordinate 21,001 downwards.
CGGTTTTTTCTGCTCTAGAGGCACATTAAAACATGTTTTGTGTACGTGTTAGGTCTTAAAATGATAAAACGACATCATCAACGTTCGTGTTTGGCCAACACAGTTTGGTGTATTTTAGCCCAGCAACAAACCTGAGTGCGGCCAGTTGTGGAGGTGGTGTTGAGTTTCGCAGTGGAAACTTGGGTGACCTTGACAGAGAACGCTGCACTGGACTTAACTGTTGCTGTTGGTTATTAGCGTCTTCTCCTAGCACTACCTAAAAGACTAATTTTGATAATTTTAATTTTTTAAAAATTTTCTTAAGTTAGATTAAACTCCGTCTTCTACTAATTTTATCTCGCCCCTCAATCGACGAGATGTTAGGGAAGAGTAGTCCTGCACAAGCAATATTTTTGTGTTTGATTATCAGAGTAAAACGCTAAATACCAATAGAAGAAAAATAGGGACCAAAGTTATCAAAAAAGAGATAGAAACTTGAAAATTTTAGTTAGCCACAAATAGCAGCCCCGAACCAAACCTATAAAAACTACTTTTTTGCCGTAATTTTTTGGCTAAATTTCAACATTTTGAGGTAGTTTGTCTAACCTGATTTCTTCCAGCTTTAGTCCTGTTAGGTAGTTTTGCCTCTTCCACTGGCGATAAATTGCCACAACATCGAAATGCACACACACAACCTGATATCATAATGGTTGTTACAAACGAAGAAAAAAAGGTGCAAAGTGGATTACACGTGACCAGGATAGTCAAGGAAGAAGCCACTCCCACAGCGATGATTAGTGATAGAGTACCTGTCAATACAAGTTGTATATTTGGAGGTTCATTGTTTGTACTACTAACCAGTGTCAGTCCTTTCCTCTGGATCACCTTTTAGTTGCTGGTGCAGCTCGGTGATCACAAAACTGAACATTTTGTATTAAACCCAAAAATATCCACGATTTTTTTCATATAAATGGACCCTTTTTTGGTTCTTGATTTAGAAAAAATGGCCTAAAATCACTTCCTGCTTAAAGGGAAGCCCGATATCGATACGAATATTTTTGAACAAGAAAAACTGGCGTCTAACGGCGCCATACAATAACGGTGAGACTGACTGAAGAATAACTTCAAGTTCGTAAAATTCAAATATTTCAAAAAGGCGGCAATTCAAACGCTTTTTTCCGAATATTTTGCGTAATTTTCGAAGGTAAATGAAATTTGACGTAAAATTTTTCGGAGTTCCGTGTTATCTCCCGATTTTAAAGGGCGAAATATCGTCGCTAGTATTAGACATCCAATACTCAAAAGATAGATAAAGAGTTCTAGTATGGGGCCCTGAAAAAATTAGAACGAATAATAAGACATGTCGTGGGTAACGATTGAAAAGAAAAAAACAAAAATAAAACGTGACGGACACCAAAAAAATCACTCCATCGTAATACTAAGTAGAGATTCTGAAAAAGTGGTCATAAGACAATTCGCCAACGCCATTTCGCCAACGACTTTTTCGCCAACGACCATTTCGTCAACGACTTTTCGCCAACGCCATTTCGCCAACGACTTTTCGCCAACGACTTTTCGCCAACGAAATCTCATCAAATTTCATTTTTATACAACTCTGGCTTTATTTTCACCGGACTGGCTTGCACGTAAGTGCAGGGTAAGAAATACATGTTTCTCCATGTTTTTTTGCTTCACTTGGAGTACAAAACTTTTTTGTTTGGGGTTTTATTTTCGCTTTCGGTTTTATTGCCCGCTTTTGCCCGCTTCTTCACCGCTATCCGAGATCAGTCAGCAACCGTCGAGGAATATGCTGCTCATTTTTCCCAACCTTCTAGTGAACCAGACAGATGGGGAACTTCTCAGCAGTTGCTTTTGGCCGCCAAGCGCTCCAACAAGAATATGATCCTCTACCAGCCAAGAGAAGAACCACAGTTTGTGTACTTTTCAGTAGATTATTCTGAAGTAAGAAATTTTTTTGAGTGTTACATTTATTGAGTTGAAAACGTTTTTGCTTTAGGATCAGCCAAAAAGAGTGCTTCGCAAGAGTGGAAAAGTCAACCATGTCTACAACTCTGTAAGTCATTCGATTAGTCAGACGAGGGCATATTTGCTTTTTTAGCGTGAAGTGCTGCTAAAACAAGGCGTGGAATCAGTGTTAATCCGCTACCAAAATTCGCATTTCGATCTCGGATGGATGGGGCAAGAATGATGAAAGAGAAAAATGATTTGTTGTAATTTGCTTGCTTGGGAAAATGTTTGTTTGAATAAGTGTTATATTGATTCAGAAATAAATGTTACTTACCTCACGTCTAATTACTAGTCGAAAAAACCATTCATAGTAACATACCTATAAGCGCAAAAAGGCGAACAAAAGGCGGCCCCCTGCGAAAATCTTCCCTTCGTTGATAGGCTAATTCGTTTATTCGCCTCAATTTACAATGTGTTTGGGAAAACAAAATAATGATAAGGTATCAATGATTTCTCAGCATATTCATATCCGAACTCAAGTGTACAAATCGAATTGAACTCTTACGATATTATGAAGTTGTCGTTGGCGAAAAGTCGTTGGCGAAAAGTCGTTGGCGAAAAGTCGTTGGCGAAATGGCGTTGGCGAAAAGTCGTTGACGAAATGGTCGTTGGCGAAAAAGTCGTTGGCGAAATGGCGTTGGCGAATTGTCTTATGACCGAAAAAGTGGGTAACAAGGAAATTTAAACAAGAATAAACTGGTGCAATTTTTTACAATTTGAGGAAAATTCTTTGGGAATGTGATCCGAAGCGGGATCGAACATCTTTAACCCTTCAAGCCCCTACAGACTCTTAATTTTTAATGACAAAAATGATAAATTTTCAAAAGACGACCGGTAAAACATAAATCCTTACAATTTTTCTGATTAGACTGACTAATAAAATTTGCCAAAAATCGTGGAAATCAAGCCCTTAAAAGTTGTATACCGTATTACCTCAAACAGCTCCCCATGCTCTAATAACTCTCCACCCTCTACTTTGAACAGTTATATCTCAGCTGGCTAGGTGATATTTGGCAAAAACGACATTTCACAAATCGACACCTCACAACAATACCAACAGGGGGCATATGACCAAGGCATACTTTTTTGGAATTTTTTTCCGATTTTTTTTTCTGAAAAACCGTCCTAAACACCCCGAACCACCTAAAACCGCCCAAAACCACGCAAACCACCCATGATAATCCAAAACACCTCAAACTACCACAGACCACTCAAGCTACCACAACGAAGTGTTTTTTGTGAGTTCGGGCTGCTTTAGAGCCTTGATAGAGTTTTAGGGTGATTTAAAATATTTTGGGATGGTTCGGGGTAGTTTCAGTAGTTTGGAGTGGTTTGGGATAGTTTAAAGTATTTTGGAGTGGTAACTCGGGGTATTTTGGGATGGTTCGGGGTAGTTTCAGTAGTTTGGAGTGGTTTGGGATAGTTTAAAGTATTTTGGAGTGGTAACTCGGGGTATTTTGGGATGGTTCGGGGTAGTTTCAGTAGTTTGGAGTGGTTTGGGATAGTTTAAAGTATTTTGGAGTGGTAACTCGGGGTATTTTGGGTAGTTTTTAGTGTTTTGGGTGGTTTTTCGGAAAAAAATTTTTTTGGAAAAAAAATTTCCAAAAAATATGTTTTGGTCCCGCTGTTGGTTTTGATGCGAGGTGTCTATTTGTGAAATGTCGTTTTCCCAAGTTTCGCATTTGACAAATGTCGTTTTTGCAAAATATCACCTAGCCTCTCAGCTCAGAGTCAACATTTAGCAAATCTTTTTATTGCATTTTCTTAACTCCAACGAGCTCTACCGATTCCGCTTTTTAGATTTTGGTTGAATAACCGAAAATCTCGAGATGGAATTCAAATTTTTCCGATTTTCGGGGGTTTGAAAAATAACTCCCCATGGGGAGCTATTAGAGGTAATACGGTATATATGTTTGTGTATATTATTACCTAAGTGCTTCGGCCCACCGGTCAGACTGGATCAAATCATTCACTCTGGTCTAGAACACTAGTAATTTTTTTATTACAAGCAAAATGTATCCAACCAATATGTCTTTCCTCTCGTCACTAGTTATGTATCTCTCAGCCAGTCTAGCTGGCCAAATTATCATCTAAAAATACATGGGGAACAGAAAATAATTAATTTTTTATCATATTTAGAGATAGAAAAGGAAACAGCATCATTTCTATATTTTGGGCCGAAAGTCGTTGCAATTTCAAACTACAATATTTAAAAAGCTTACTTTTTTATAATGCCTGTAAATAAAAACTTCTTTAATTTTTTTTGGTAATTTCAATAAAGCCGAACCTCCAAACAAACACAATCACTGAGTTTCCACAATCTCCTAGAGCCCATCTGTAATTTGAAATTTTGTTGGATTTTTGAATTTTGCGCTCGATTTTTGTAGATTTTTTTAAGTTAAAAAAAATTAAAAGTTTCTTTTAATGACTTTTTGGGTAAGTTTTCACGAAAAGTATGTACAGTCGAGTCTCGATATAGTGGCACCCCTCGGGACTGACTATCAGGTTTCACTATAGCGAGGGTGCCACTATAGCGAGGGTGCCACTATAGCGAGGGTGCCACTATAGCGAGGGTGCCACTATAGCGAGAGTGCCACTATAGCGAGGTGCCACTATAGCGAGGGTGCCACTATAGCGAGGGTGCCACTATAGCGAGGGTGCCACTATAGCGAGGGTGCCACTATAGCGAGGGTGCCACTATAGCGAGGGTGCCACTATAGCGAGGGTGCCACTATAGAGGGTGCCACTATAGCGAGGGTGCCACTATAGCGAGGGTGCCACTATAGCGAGGGTGCCACTATAGCGAGGGTGCCACTATAGCGGGTGCCACTATAGCGAGGGTGCCACTATAGCGAGGGTGCCACTATAGCGAGGGTGCCACTATAGCGAGGGTGCCACTATAGCGAGGGTGCCACTATAGCGAGGGTGCCACTATAGCGAGGGTGCCACTATAGCGAGGGTGCCACTATAGCGAGGGTGCCACTATAGCGAGGGTGCCACTATAGCGGGTGCCACTATAGCGAGGGTGCCACTATAGCGAGGGTGCCACTATAGCGAGGGTGCCACTATAGCGAGGGTGCCACTATAGCGAGGGTGCCACTATAGCGAGGGTGCCACTATAGCGAGGGTGCCACTATAGCGAGGGTGCCACTATAGCGAGGGTGCCACTATAGCGAGGGTGCCACTATAGCGAGGGTGCCACTATAGCGAGGGTGCCACTATAGCGAGGGTGCCACTATAGCGAGGGTGCCACTATAGCGAGGGTGCCACTATAGCGAGGGTGCCACTATAGCGAGGGTGCCACTATAGCGAGGGTGCCACTATAGCGAGGGTGCCACTGTAGCGAGGGTGCCACTATAGCGAGGGTGCCACTATGGCGAGGGTGCCACTATAGCGAGGGTGCCACTATAGCGAGGGTGCCACTATAGCGAGGGTGCCACTATAGCGAGGGTGCCACTATAGCGAGGTGCCACTGTAGCGAGGGTGCCACTATAGCGAGGGTGCCACTATAGCGAGGGTGCCACTATAGCGAGTGCCACTGTAGCGAGGGTGCCACTATAGCGAGGGTGCCACTATAGCGAGGGTGCCACTATAGCGAGGGTGCCACTATAGCGAGGGTGCCACTATAGCGAGGGTGCCACTGTAGCGAGGGTGCCACTATAGCGAGGGTGCCACTGTAGCGAGGGTGCCACTATAGCGAGGGTGCCACTATAGCGAGGGTGCCACTATAGCGAGGGTGCCACTATAGCGAGGGTGCCACTATAGCGAGGGTGCCACTATAGCGAGGGTGCCACTATATATAGTATATATTTACAATGGGCAATCAAAAATGGATTTTCAAATTGGCGCCAAATGGGGTGCCACTATATCAAGGGTAATTTACTGAGTCGGGACCGAGTCCAAGGTGCCACCAGTGATGTGCGCAGCTCCGCTCTTGGCTCCGCTCCGAGCGCTCCTGCTCCGAGCCAAGAGCCAGAGGAGGAGCCAAAATTTTGAAGTCAGGAGCCAAGAGCCAGAGCAGGAGCCAAAATTTTTTTGACAGGAGCCAAGAGCCAGAGCAGGAGCCAAAAATTTTGGGGTAGGAGCCAAGAGCAAAAATTTCAAACTTCAGCACTTGTGCTTTATCCATATTTCTTTCACCTTACATTCATCAGGTCACAAAGGAAGATCTGGAACTACTCTTCTTCGTAAAAAGTTTTACTTTCCTCTAATAAAAACTACATTGTAATTTAAAATTTTCGTGTTATTTTCATCAATAAACACTTCGGAAAATACTGTAAAAATTGTTCAAAAATCATGCTATACATTACCTCTGCTCTTGGCTCGAGCGCTCCTGCTCCGAGCCAAGAGCCAAGCAGGAGCCAAATTTTAGGGGCAGGAGCCAAGAGCCAGAGCAGGAGCAAAAAATTTAGGGGCAGGAGCCAAGAGCCAGAGCAGGAGCCAAAATTTTTAGGCCAGGAGCCAAGAGCCAGAGCAGGAGCCAAAAATTTTGGGGCAGGAGCCAAGAGCCAGAGCATGAGCCAAAATTTTCGGCAGCACATCACTGGGTCCCACTATAGCGGAGTGCCACTATATCGAGGCTCGACTGCATACACATTTTGGTCGAAATCAATATGATGTCCTTTAAATCTCCAATACAGATATATTACCTTCCCTCGAGTGTTTTACAGAAGCTCTCAGCCCTATCAATCAGTTGTCTAAAATTGTAATACCACGAATTAAAAACGTATATGAAAATTCCTACTGTTCGGAAGGACTATGGAAGTTCATCTGGAGGTTGTCTACTAAAGCTATAGACACTACAAAACCGTGGAAAGGGCCATGCAATGGACTGCTTCCAGTCTCAGCTGCAGTAGCTCCAGAGGAACACTGGGAACGGCGCTGGCAAGGACATGGTGTGCCCACTGCAACTGCCTCCAACTCGTTGTTGATTCGGATGACTGAACAAAATTTTCAAATGAAAATTAAATGAGTGTAAGTTGTTTACGTTGAGTAGCATTAAATATCCTGTCCGGATCACAGATGTAAAGCAGACTTGTATCTGGAACTCTCGAAGCACACAGGTGGAAAGTAGGGCCACGCAGGTCTGTAATAATCCAACAATAAATACTATTGAAATCAAGCACCCACAGCCAAAATAGTATTAGTAGTTAACCTGGGTAAGCTAGATTGGTCTGAAAATTTCGTTTTAAAAATTTATTAGAAACTTGATTTTAGCTTTCGGAACCCCGAGCAGGTCAATGCCTCGTTGGACTCAGAATTTCACGTAGATCATTTTTTTTTAAATATATGTACGGGTGTTTGGACGGGTCAAGTGACCCAAAAACAGAAATAAACGACTATTTTGAGGAAATTGAATAAACTCCCAAGAGGTGGACACCACTTATATCCAGACCACATCTATGTTTGTAATATGTCAAAATATCGTGAGGATCTGTTCTTTCGAATAAGTACATGTGAGCTGCAATCTGTTCACAAAAAAGCTGGACAACCTGCGTCCAACTCACAAAACCACCATTTTCTCACCAGGTAAATTTACACTCAAAGCTGCTAGAAAGCATGTCACAGCTGTAAATAACTGCTTATTGCTTGGTCAATACTTGTAGAGAAATGCAAGAGCTACAAGATACGCAAAAAACTAGCACAAAAATTTGATAAAAGTCACTCAGAAATTTCAGGAGAAGAGGTGAAACCAGCTTTAGAATTTGAAGGATACCTGGTTTGGCTTATTTCTGACCCAATTTCTTGAACATTTGTGGTTTACAATATACCAAAATGATCGGCAGAAAAAAAGCTCACATACACTAATTCGAAAGAGCAGATCCTTACGGTCATTTTGACATATTACAAACATAGATGTGGTCTGGATATAAGTGGTTTCCACCTCTTGAGAGCTTATTCAATTTCCTCAAAATAGTCGTTCATTTCAAACCGGTTTTTGGGTCACTTGACCCGTTCAAACACCCGTATATATATTTTTAAAAAATGATCTACGTGAAATTGTGAGTCCAACGAGGCATTGACCTGCTCGGGGTTCCGAGTGTTAGAGCCATTTACCCAGTCCTTGTGTGCCATGATGTGAACCAAGTGGAGCACAATTGATATTGCTAACAAATTATAGTGATAACACAGATTCATTAGGGAAAACCAGGCATTCGTGCAAGCCCTAAGAATAAAAGCTGATTTTTCTGCTGGAATATTATGGTGTCATTGCAGAACAAACCTAAATTTTTTACTTACATACTCAAACAAGCTGTCAACTGATTTCATGAGATTTTGAAAAGTTGTAGAAAAAAGTCTTTAAATGGATAAAATTTTTTGGAAATGTAGTCTATTCACAGGGTTTTTTCTTTATGTTTGCAAAATTTCATCAGGTCAATTGATAGCTTGTTAAAAAGCTGAACTCCAGGGCTACATGTTTGTATAAAAATTTAATATTGATCATCTTAAAATAAGATAGAAAATACAATTTTGAAAATTAGTCGCTAGAATAAAGTAATTGGTCGTTACAATTTGATTTGATCCATTCGCAAATAGACCAAGCAAGCTGCTACATACCCAATGGGTCAACCTGTAGAAGGGCTCTCTCTCGAGGAGGGTTGAAAATTAAAAAGGGCCGGCTTTTGCATTAGAGTTAATGCGGTATGTTCGAAATGTGAAAATACATTCTCTTTTCAAAACTCTTTTTCGCATGTCAGTTTATACCGTGTCAGCCAAAAATGGAGGCACTTTTGATTGTCTTCCGATAGTTAATAGTTTAGCAAATTTTCGGTACGATTCGTGAGTAGCATGCGAGTTTGAAGTCCGCAGCTTTCTATTGTACACACCTAAGTTACGGAGTCGCAGACAGAGTCAGATGCGCCCAACAAAATTTTTGAATTTATTATTTGCAATTTTTCAAATAATGATTAAAAGTAATAACCTAGAGTAATAATGAAAAAATAAGGGCTTTCGCTCGCTTCTAAAGTGGGCTGTCTGTTTTTCAGAATATAAACGAAAAAACCTTTGCAAAGAGAAAGCCAACCCCAATATAAATAAGGCAAAGCAATCGAGGGGACGCCAAGAACAGAGAGGGGGATTAAATTGAGGCAGTGGCAGAATAAAGAAAAGAACAAGAAGATAAGTTTACGACTAATATTGCTGTCCAAATAGAGTTATATTTTTTGGCAATAAATGCAAAAATATGTTAGAAAAAATGAGGTTCTTCGAGTCGTAATAATTATTGACCTGAAAAACGATATGCGTAGGTCATTCGTAAAGTTTTTGTATTATATTACTAGGGTGACTTGCGCCTTAACAGGCGCCTTTCAAAAAATATGTTTTTAAGCGCGCTCGTTTTTATCAGAACGCCCCTCATTAACAGCGTCACTTCTATTAACTTACCATCTCCCATCCCCAGCACTCACCTACACTTCAGGTGGTCCGCCTGGGAATACTTCACTACCTTCAATCTTGAGTACTCTCCTGCGCAACTACCACCTCTCATCATGACACCACTAAATGACCCTGTGTTCAAAGTGTTGTAAGATGTGTTCGATGGTTAAGATGGTTATATGTTACCATTGCATAAGTACCACCACCTGGATAGCCCCACCTGGGCACTACTCAACTGAGTAATATTACTTGAGTACCACGACCTAGATACCACCCGTGTACCACTATTTGGATAACACCATACGGAAACTACCACCTATGTAACACCTGACAACCCGAAACTACCTCGGTAAAAAGGCATTTTCGGATTTGATATTTAGTGGACGCTTATTGTCCCACATATTTAATTTTTTTAAATTATAGAGCCTATACTCAAACGAAAGAGGAGACTCTGTAGTTTTCCTTTTTTTACAGAATTAAAAGTAGTTAGAAAAAATTGGGTAACGGAGCATTAAAAGTTAGGAAACCCGAAAACCTCGATTCACCTTAGAAGCTACTACAAACGCAGCGTGGTAAGAGCTGTATAAAAATTCATCGAGTCCAAATGCCATATAAAAATTCAGAAAGCCTTGTCATTTAAGCAAATTGAACAAGAAAGCCTGCCTAGTGTTTTAAAAGTTGTAAAGTTCACTCATATGAAAATTTTGCGCAAACTTTTTAAATTAAAAAAATAAGTTGTGAGTCCACCGTATTTTTTCTAATAGACGCCCCTGCTCTAATATACACGCGGTATGTAACACGCCCCATAGACTTTGAGAGTTTGTATCTCGGAGCAATTTTTTTCGAGCTGTTCTTTTTCGCGTTTTCTTAACTCAATTAAACTCAACAATTATACGTTTTGGATTTTGCTTGAACCGCCAAAAATCTCAAAATGACTCCAATAGACGTATCTCCAAACCACCCCCCCCCCGGAAAACTTATCAAATGGTTGATGTAGCGGTTGATTTCCCGAATATCCCAATCAATCAGAAAACAATCAACCGGATGATAGCTGATATGGCGGTTGATAAAATCCAGCGTGTGCAAGACTGATTATATAGTGTACATTAAAAAGTTCAAAATCAGTCAGATTTGTTATTTTCAGAATTTCACATTTGCTAATAAGCCTACTCGTTACATTGCTGTGAAAAGGACACAAAGCATAAACAAAAGTGTGTAAAAAACTTAAATGATGATAATTTAACGTCTTTCGCCAAAAAAGTTGTGGTTGATCATAAAATAGAGGGATATCCAATGCCCCAAGCTGAGCTTTAGTCTAGAAAATTTAGTCGATTTTTAGTGCAGCTGTTGCTGAATGTCTGGCAGTAAAGGAAATAAGGGAACAGGTCTCAATACTTGCTTGTCTTGCCGCTTTGTTCCCTCACGGAGAGGGAAAACTCAAAAATTTCAACATTGTCCTGTCTGGGTTTTGATCAGTTGTTTAGGTGGTGATTGAGAAAACTAGTGAAGGATTGGAACACAAATAAAACAAAAGACACTGCCAATTTTTGTCTTACAAGAAAACCGCTCGAACAGTAAAATGTAAACCCCTGCAACTTTATTTGCCTTTATCGTGTTTTCATATTTTCCGATGCGCTGAATACGAAAATCATGCGTATAGCCATCCTTGGAAACGACCACAGAAATTTCAATTTTCCAATGCTTTAAACCCCTAAGCTGATTTTTTTAAATTCCAAATAGCTAAAAAATCAGATTGGGGGACCACAGCATCCAAAAATTTAAAACATTGTGAAAGACACTAGGGATCATAGTTGCACCCGCCTGGCGCTCCGCCGGCGGCCCGCATCCGCCGGCGGAGCCGCCAGGCGAGTCGGAAAATTCAGAAACTGCCGGCGCTGCCGCCAGGCGGCGGCGACGGCGAAAATTTTTGAACGCAGGCGGAGGCGGCGGCGGCGGCGAGGCAGTTTTGAGAAGGCGGCGGAGGCGGTGGCGGAGCGAAAAATGGCGGCGGAGGCGGAGCCGCCGGCGGAGTGATTTTCGCTTTGATTTTGTTGTTTTTCCGTTTATTTATTTCAAAAAAAGACTAACTAATAAAATTTAATTGATTAAATGAATAAAAAAACAGATGAGATTTTCAAATTCACAGTCTTAAGATATCTTTTAACAAGCTTTCAACAAGCCGAAAGACACCAACAAAACCAATTCTTTTGAATAGTAAAACTTTACTTGCTTATAATGCTCATTTGATCAAAGTTTGACTTGTTTATATAAAATAAAAGTGCGAAAAATTAATATTTGAAATTTCGCTTTATTTAAAAAAATTGTTCAAAAACAATCTCGGCGGAGGCGGCGGCGGAGCGATTTAGCCGGCGGATACGTGTCCACCGGCGGAGGCGGGGTACTTCAATAATTTCGCCGCGAAATTTTTTTAACGCCGCGTCTGCCGGAGGCGGAGGCGGGAAAAATTTTAAGGCGCCGGCGGGGCGGAGGCGGGATTTGAAAATTTTGCTGCCGTGCAACTATGCTAGGGATGGCTATACGCACCATTTTTACACTCAGCGTATCGGAAAACATGGAAAAGTATTAACGGGGATGTTTGTAATGTTGTATTAAAGGGGCATGCCCAGGGTGATAACTCAATTTTTGAATTTCAGGCATTTTTTCATAAATCCGGGCATTTGTTCTTATTTTTGGCCAATTCCGGGCAATGTTAAAAATCTTTATTCCACACAAAAATAAAATTGTAGAAGAAAAATTATTGGTTGAATTGATATTTTCAACAGTTCTTGCTTGTTTCAACAAATTGTCATTACCTAAAAGGTAGCATAAATGTCGGTACAATGAATAACGCTATTACATTTGACAGACACAAGTACATTTAGAGTGTCAATAGAAAGTCTGCTTTTTTCATCACTCCAGACATTATCAACAATTGAAAAAACAGACTCGCAATATGCGTTAGATGGAAAGATGCTAACAATGCAGAAACTAATGGCTTTATAATTAAATTTTCGTTTTTAAAGAACAATCCATTTCTCAGATATTTCAAGCTTTTTAAATTTAATTTGTTTTCCAAGTTCTTCAAGATTTTCATTAATTTCCCCTATTTCTGCCCTACATTTAAAACAGGGATATGTAGGACTATAAAATTGCATAAGCCTCTTTTGGATTAATTAGGCGGAATCCACTCCCACTTGTCATTTCCTTTTATAAATAAATTTCTGTCGACACATTTGGAAAACTTTTTCATTATTGTTTTAAACTATATAATTTCAATGAGAATAACCTCTCCGTTACATATTGTCCCGGATTTTGGAAAAAAAATCCGGGCAAAAATAGGGCAAATCCGGGAAATGCCCGGAAAACAGGGAAAGTTGGTCACCCTGGGCATGCCCACGCTAATAAGAGTTGGTGCACGGGAATTCAAAAATGTTTCCCAATCATTGAACTTCTTTAGGAATTTTTTAACTTGGTTTCTAACAAAACAAGGCATAGAATTTGATTTGAGGTATGGTTTTGTTAGAAACCACGTTGAAAAATCCGTACATGAGTTCAATGATCAGGAAATTTCGAATTCAGGCATCTTTCTGGCGTGAGCATCCTAGGTTGCTTAAATACCCGATGAATACCCAAATGTCGGGTATTTATAAAAAATACTCCTTGTCGTTAAAACATTTCCTCCTTGCGATTTAAATAGCTCCAGCCCCATGATAAGGGCTTAGGCATTGAAGAGGCTAAAAATTAAGAACTTTATTCATGAAAAGACGCCCGTTTACATATTGGGTTGAACCATAAGTAATGTCGTTTTTTAAACATGGTTTTTATGTAACCTGTTATAATCATTTTTTAATACGTTATATAGTATTTGGTAGCCCTTTTCTTGGCCTTTCTAATGAGCCATCATTTGTTTATTATTGATAAAAATAGAGGGTATAAATGCTCAAAAGAAATGAGGTTCACCAATGGGCACTTTAGGGGTTACATTCATTGCTAACTGGTCAAAAGTGTGATTCGGAATTTGGCACTTTTACAACATCTTAGTGCTATCTTGTTGCGCACTTCAAGAACTACAAGACCTATTTTACAGAATAATTTTTGAAAATATGGGTGTTGAGATATGGTCTTTTGAAAGAAAAAAAAATCTTGAAAAATGAACAAAATTTAAGTTTTTCCAATTTTTCCTTTGTCAATTTTTTTCAAGAAATTGTTTTTCAAAGACCATATCTCTAACACCTATTTCAAAAATTATTCTGTAAAAGATCTTGTATGTGAAGTGCGTGTAAGATGTTAGTCAAGTACAATTAAACTTGACCAGTTAAAGCATGAATGTACTCGATTCATTCTTTCCTTCTCACCGGCGAGGGTAGGCTGCCTATTCATTTTCCTCTAATAAAATATTTCCTTCCTTTCTAAATGAGCAAAGATCAATCTTTGAATTTGAACCAGTCCTGCCTTCGCTTCGAACTTGACGGAACGCCTCATTGAGGAAGATGAACAGGACGTTCGTCCACGATTTGATCTTATTCATTTCTAGCGCGTATGCTTCGCGGTCAACAGTAGAAGATCTGAATAATATCAGAATAATATATTATTCTGCTTTTCTTCCTAGACAAAACAACAATTAAAATTAACACTTAAATCTATATGAAATAGAAGAAATATGGCCAAAACTTACGTTTTCGTCCACTTCATCATCAGAAGAGCTAAGACGGAGTTCAAAAGAACTATCCAAATCCAGCACCGCCATGCTTTGCTCATCATTGACTAGAGTGTCCTAAAATTAGTTGCACACTATATAAGAACACATAACTTATTAGGTTGCTAAGAGAGAATTTGATAAGAGATTTAATTTGCTTACTTCAGCAACCCTTGTATCCTCTGCTGCAGCTGCCATGAGGCGGATACCCTGCAACAAGAACAATAAATAAAAGTCTAATATTCAAACAAACACTAACTTGCTCAAAAGAAACCGTCTCATTTTCGGTAACAGGTGGGAGTGCAAACGGAGGCTGAACTGGTGACTCTAAATCCAAGAAAATAAAGTATATTCACACTGAAACACGCTAAACAACCATCTTTAGCAGCATGCTCCAGACGCAAATGCTCAACAGCAGAGGCATGTGAGAAAAAGGTACGTTTGTGTTGAGTGTAGAGCACACACACACGCTCCACGAAAGCTGCAAAGCGTTACCATAAACTCGAAATATTCTCAAATCTCAGCTAATGTTACTTTCAATTCCGCCGAGCCGAGCGATCATCGCATCCAAGTTTGGTGAAGATCCAGACAAATGAATCTTCTTCAGCATCTCATGCACATCATCCGGACAAATGCATCTAAAAATATTGAGTTTGTAGTTTGGCAGCAGTGCTGTATCGATTTCATAGGAATTTTAGCTATATCATAAGAATTTTAGAGGGAGGTCACTTCTGTCAAAGTCACGTTGCCATCTAATTTAAAATTTAGGCTCTGCAGCCCTCTACCTGGTCAATTTTCGAAATTTTCGGCCCTAATCTTGGTAAAACTCCGACTCCACTTAGCAACTACCTAACTGTAAAATAGTTTACAGACCTAAAAACTGCAATGCCGGCTACAAAAAATATATTTTGAAATAAAACGGGCAAATTTTGCCAAATTTTGTAAAAATTCTGACGCGACCTGTACCCCCAACATGTTCTTGCATGGAATCAAGCAAAAATAGTGAGTCACTTTACCTCAATCCGATATTTGAAGCAAACTTATCATCGTTGGCGAAATCAGTAAGCATTTGGTCCCAGAGTTTTAATCCCGCTTCCGGTAATAGTAGCACTGATAGTAGCGTTTTCCATGTTTAAACTGGAATAATAAGGTTATATACAACAATAAAAAAATATTGAGTGCTGTAAAATTTCCCATACTCGGTTAGTCGGCTCTAATTTTTATGAATCGGATTTTTCTTACAGTATGCCTACGATAGTGGCATAGATAATAAACAAAAAACACTCCAAAAAAAACAAAAACATCAATTGTACGCAAGCAGACAAAACATCTCTGGAGCATGACTCATAGTTGAGTCAACTGAAATGCAACATGCTTTAAAAAGCTTCATTTAAAAATTTACACATAATCCAACTGACTAGATTCACAAAAAATAAAAAACACAACTGCTAAAAGAGGATGAACAATAAATTAATAAGGTCACAAAAACTGCAGCTCTAAAAAAAGAAAATTTTCGTTTTTAATTCGTATAAAGACAAGTACCTATTGAAATTTGCATTAACAATTTCAAAAACATGTTTGCTTACAAAAGCGCCTTCTATCGACATGTCACTTGACACTTTCCTCTCGAGACAAAAAACAAAAATTCAAAAAAGGCCCAAATTCAAGTTCCCTCTGAATGACCTCCTCCATACTCGAGTACAGATCCCCTGTTTGAAGTTGTCATTTCTCGCTGATCTTTTTTTAAAAAAAGCTGAAATTCAGGGCTACAACATGGACATCCCGCCTTGGCCGTAAAACCCACTAAGCTCCAAGATTTTGACTCTTGAACGAAAAAAACCACAATTTGCTCTCTATAACCCAAAAATTGAAACCAACAAAAAAATTCAAAACCAAAATATAAAACTACCATTTGACTCATGAGATTTCAAGCTTCAATTTAAAAAAAAATTTGACCAAAAAACCAAACAAAAACACTCCAAAAAAAAACAAAAACGTCAATTGTCTATATAGGAGATTGAGAGATTGAGGCTCGACTCTGCCCGTTTAACCAAAGTTTTTACCTTATCTTCAAAAAAGGCGTTTTACAAGATTTTTCTTCTGAAAACTCCCATTCGTCAATTGTGACATGGTGAAAAAAAGGTGCGTAGGCGTTTGGCCACTTTTGTGTCATTTTTGAATGTGCGCCTTTTTTAGTGCTGCGGTAAATTGATCCTCTAATTTAGTCTTGAAAGGAATATTTTGAGGGAATTGAAATGTTTTAGTCTGAACTAACCAAACGAAGTGGTCGTCCACTTGGTGCGATTTTTTTTTACGTTTTTCATGTTCTAAAAACTGTTTTCTGGACTAACTCGGGGATGCTGAAGATGGTTTGATAGTGGTAAAATGCCGTTTTCTCGAGTATTTTTTGAGTTTTGGGCAATAATTGATTTCACCAAAATCAATTATTGAATTATTCGCACCAAGTGGACGACCACTTGGTTTGGTTGGTTCAGACTAAAAACTTTAAATTCCCGCAAAATTTTGACGGTGAACAAAGAAAGAGTGAACAGAAGCATGCATAAATGATTTCGTGTCAAGACAAAAAGTGGGGATCAATTTACCGGAGGATCAATTTACCGGGGATCAATTTAACGAGGACAAATTTACCTAGAGCCCCTTTTTTAACGTAAATTTGTAGAAAATCTTACTTTAAAATTCTCAAACAACCAAAAGAACAACAACCTTGGTATACGTACGTACGTATACTTTTTGCTCGACTGGTACGTACCAGTCGAGCAAAAAGTGTTTAAAAAAGGCGCGCATTCAAAAATGACACAAAAGTGGCCAAACGCCTTACAAATTGTGCAAATTCAAATTGTGCAAATTCAGTTTGTGCAAAAATCAAGCAAGCAAAATTTTAGTGCAATTTTAGTACTCTTTTAGTGTTTTTGGAAAAATTTAGTGGTCCTTTAGTGGTCTTATATGTTCTATGTCGAAACTCTATCCCAACTGTACCGCCACAGCTACCTCAAAAGCTACGTAAATGTGCTTGCTTTAATTTCCAAAATGGTGATTGAGATGTAGGTTTTTTTTCAAACATTTGTTTGCACTATAGCTTGTTGATTTTTAAGATGGAAAAAATCGTGTGAGATGCGCACAACCCTCGATTTAACGACACCCCAAAAAGTTGGTTTCCACCTCGGGTCCGACACTTTTTTCAGCTCGATTTTCGAAGCCTTTTGTCAGTTGTCTTTTGGTCAGTTCTGTCTCCAAGCTCTCAATCCCTCTGCGCCCCCGAAGAGGTCGCAGGGTGATTGAGAGTTAGAGATGCGCGCACGTACTTACCTTAGACATGATTCAGAGAAGTACTCTTGATCAAAAAATGCATTTAGAGTCTCTTTTTGCCACGGCCCGTGCGGCTTTCTCATGAAATCGGGGTCAAGAAACACGAATATATGGTTATCTCCTCTATCCGATCAGTCCCCGTGGGGAGGGAATGGGGGGAGGAGTGATTGCGGGTTGGGTAGATTCCTCACTGCAACCAAGAAAACGCTTTAAACAGCTTTGCAAAAATAATTTCTCTAGTCTGAGATGTAGGTCCTCAAAGTAGGCGGTGTCGAGTAATTAGAGACTGTCGAGTAGTTAGAAGAAATACGGTACTGTACTTCCTCTAATAAATCAGCCGGCTGTCTTATTTTTGAAATCCCCAAAGGTTGAAAAAATTTGAGGTCAACCTTAAAAATTTTCGACCAGATACGTTTTTGGTGCGAGAGGGCCCGTTGCAACGGTTTCATCATAAACCCATAACTGGATGTAAATAATCGAAATCATTTCTGTTTCAACTTTGCAAACGAATATATGAAGTGTTTTCACATAGAAATGTTCTTTTTTTCAACTCAAACTATGCATGCCTTTCTCTCCAATTTTTAACTGATCTTGAAAAAGCGACAGCACATTTTTTGGAACTCTGAAATGTTCTTCACGAATCTGCAAAAAAGGATAAGGCGAGATTTAAGAAAAGACACTGTTTGAGGTTTTCTGGTCAGTCAGCTCATCAAAACACTGATTTTATTGTAATTTATAAAAATGAGAAATTTGGAAAATTTTCTGACTAGGTGAACAGTGTGGACAATCTTACTACGAATGTACCAGGTGTGCCACACAAGATATTATTCCACTCAAACTTATTCTACGGACTTAGAAGTTGCAAAGCATGGTCCAACTCAAAACCAACCTGATGTCAAAATCATAGTACAGTCTTCGACTTGCACTGGTTTTTCGAAGGTAACTTTTCCTAATTGGTTCTCTTTTTTCTCTTGTTGTACAGTCAACCCTCGATAAACCGACACCCCGATAAACCGACACCCTCGATAAACCGACACCCTAAGACTGATTTGGTTGGCCAGCCATTAAAGTAAGGTAAACTGACCCTCGGTAAACCGACACCCCGATAAACCGACACCCTTGATAAACCGACACCCTGGTGACAGTCCGGCCCAAGAAAAATTCCCTCGATAAACCGACACCTCTCTTTTTTGCTTACATTCTGCCAAAAATAATTCTAATTTTTTAAATTGGAACATGGCGAAGACATTGTTAATTTGTTGTAGATATTCAATATTTTTTGAATGCATTTTTCGTCTGTTTGTTTGCAATTGATTGTAAATTGTTTTACGGTGATCTAACTTTTCTGGTTTCTAGTTGCTAATTTTATATCAATTCAGATGAGCACTCGAAAGCACAAGGCTGTTTCGCTTGAAGTCAAGAAGCAAATAATCGATGCTGCTGCTAAGAATAACAACAAATCGGAGCTGGCTAAACAATTTGGCATTCCAAGGGGTACGCTGCACGGGATTCTGAAGGACAGGGAAGAAATCAACAAAGCAATCGATGGTGGCAGTAGCGCGAAGCAAGCGAAACTCAAAACAGGAAAGCATGATCGTATGGAAGCAGCTCTTATCGTTTGGTTCAAGCAAATTCGAAACCAGAATCCACCTGTGCCAGTGAGCGGTGATCTACTGAAGGTTAGAAGCTTTATATGTCTTACTGTTCTCTATCATTGGATTTTAGGAAAGGCACTGGCGATTTCGACTAAGCAAGGAATCGTAGGCTTTGAAGCAAGCAAGGGTTGGCTGGAGAATTTCAAACACCGCCACGGCATTCGATTCAAAGAAGAGCAAGGAGAAGCTGCATCAGTTAACGTCGGTTCTCTCCGTGAATGGCAAGGTCAGGTGTTGAGAGAAGCGCTGGCAAACTTTTCACCAAACGACATCTTCAACGCTGACGAAACGGGACTCTTTTGGCAGTTGCTACCAAATAAGACGATGGCTTTCAATGGTTAGATATTTTCAAATGTCTACTTTTTGATTACATCACCGAATTTGTACAGGTGATAAGTGTGCTGGTGGAAAGAAGAGCAAGGAACGCATAACTGTGCTCATCTGTGCTAATATGTCCGGGACAGAGAAGCAACCGCTGCTAGTGATTGGAAGATCGGCAAAACCAAGGTGCTTTAAGAATGCGAATGTGCCCGTGGAATATGAAGCTAACAAAAAAGCGTGGATGACAGGTTTTTTAACATACAATTGCATAACATTCAATGACATTTGAAAAAAAAGTTTAGGATCTATATTTGAAGCATGGTTAAAGAAATGGGACAAAAAGCTTAAAAAAGACAATCGGAAAGTCTTGCTCTATCTTGATAACTGTTCAGCACATCCGCCTAATGTGAAGCTCGAGAACATCAGCGTCAAATTCTTTCCTCGAATACAACCGCACTTTCACAGGTTTGTTAATTCGGTTTATTGATTGCAAAAGAATGGCTAAATATTTTTAGCCGATGGACCAGGGCGTAATCAGAATCTGAAAGTTCATTACAGGCGCCTTCTTCTTCGCTGGCGTATTGGTGAAATCGACGAGGAAAGAGTATACAAGTTGGAACTTCTTAATTCTCTTCATCTTCTTCGCCGTGCATGGGATCAAGTGACCGAAGAAACGATTCGAAATTGCTTCCGACATGCAAAATTCATCCAAGAGGTAAATTTGTTACCTTATATTTTTGTCAGCTGTCTTTTTTTATTCTAAACACATTATGTTTAGGAACCAGAGAACGACAGATATGTGCTTGATGAGGTGAAAAAAAATTGAATTTAGTGTATTGTTTAGCTAGCACTAATAGCTGTATTTTTTAGGCTCTGGCGATCGATATGGCTGAACCAGGCACTGGCCAGGACGAAGACTTCATGCTCGAAGATGCCGACCTTCTTGACGCTTGGTTGGAATTGCAACAGCTTGGTGAAATAGACAGCCCCGTCATCATGCAAGATTTCGTCGATGTCGATAACTTGGTGGTAACATGTAGGGTTTTAGCAAAACTTTGTATGTGGCTTAATATTCCTTCACAGGTGGTGCTCTTTCTCTGGAAGAAATCCTGCAAGATGTTGATGCAGAGGAAGCAGGCACTGGCGCAGATGAAGACGGGATGCTAGAAGATGCCATGGAAGTCGAAGAAGTTGAAGTAGTGCAGCCAACGGTCACCCGTATTGAAGCACAGCGCGCCTTAGCGATCGTTCGTCAGTTTGTTGAGAAAAACGGAGATGATCCCGCCATTCTACGTCACAGCGATGCTCTAGATGATTTCCTCTATAAAGTGCGACAAACGAAACAGATTCAGCCGAAAATTTCTAATTTCTTCTCGTCAGTTAGTTGAACACCGTTGCATTGAGCTGTTATGTGTGTTGCCATCACTTGTTTTGAATAAATCGTTTGAAATTATTTAGAATGTATTTTAATAAATACCTCGATAAACCGGCACCCTAGCTTTGAAATTGACTAGGGACCTCGATAAACCGACACTCCGATAAACCGACACCCCGATAAACCGACACCCTCGATAAAGCCGACACCCCAGGGCCGGTCCCCAGGGTGTCGGTTTATCGAGTT
>JAMRYI010000904.1:0-61540 GCA_029231635.1 Ditylenchus weischeri | reverse complement strand
CTTCACAAAACTGCTGTTTGAATCATTCAATTCCACCCATCTACTATCGCATTTCACTGTGGCTTTGTAGTGACCAGCCTCTAAGACACCATCATGAGACTAAATTTGTTTAATAACTTTGGATAAATCATGATACTGAAAGTACTATAATAAAGCATCTAGCTCTGTGTGCACAACACCAAAAAAGAGTTACTCTTATACATATTGGGTTGGTGCATAATTGTCCAGCCTTTTTTAAAACCACTTTTTATTGGATAAATTTAAGACATTTTTGATAATTCAAAAAAACATTAGAAAGACCGGTACTCATGTCGTTTAGTCCCCCAGTGTTTCCATGATATAGCATAGACAAAATATGAATAATTTAACTTTTTTATACATTGAATTATCAAAAATATCTAAAATTTATCCAACAAGTCTCGAGTTTTACTCCTACCGCCATCATTTATATTTTTTTATCTTTTGTTTATTTTTATTAAAAATGCCCATACATCTGATGTCAGTTGAGATATATTTTCTAAATTCATTCAAATTAATCTGTTGTTTATTTGTTTATCAATTAAATAAACCCATTTTTGGTTTTTTACTAGTTTGATTTTTTGGCCAAAATCAACTTTTCTTGTAACATCGAAAACTAAACTAGAGATTAATATCAAGTCCAAGTACGTGTCAAGAATTCGATTAAAGACACAAAAAACAATATGGAACAGCCAGAACACTCTTATGCTTACAAGGTGAGAAGTTTTGCCAAAAAAAGAAGTAAATGGGAAGTCACATTATGTTTCAACTTCGATTACAATTTCGTGAAGAATACTTTTGTGCTTGATATTAATCTCTATTTTAGTTGTTTAGTTGCCGCATTGTCCCAGCTTTTATACGTTGAAAACAACGCTGGTAGTTCAAGTGTATACACGTGGTTTGGGGCATCCGCTGGTGGTTCGGCAGTATCCACATGGTTCGGGTACCGCCAGAAGTCATTCATTCCGTGCCCACGATCCCACTTACGATTTGATGGACACAAATGGAATGCACATTTTATTGGCATGGCATCAGTGTACAAATTAGACAGTACATTTGCTGGAGCAAAATCTAAGAAATAAAGCTCACTAAAACACGTCATATTATTTAATATTGAAGTTCTCCAAAGGCAAATTGAATACTTCTTGAAATACCCGCTGGTACGTCATGTTGTCTTTGTTCTTCATCCAAACATAGACGACCGGTAAGAAGCGACCATCGATAAAGGCTACTACAGATAAATGAATTCCCCGGCAACTCGGAGCACTCCCAAGAGTCGTCACACCTAGAGATCACCACACTCTAGGGCAAGTGAAAGCTCCGTGTTGTGTGTTTCTGTGTGGATAGGTTGTTGCGTGAGTATGGGAAAAGTTTATGTTTTGAATAAATAATTGTTAGCAAATAGTTGTTTCTTGGTATTTTGTTTTCGAGACTAATGTTTCATAAAATATTAGGTAACGTGGAACTTAAACTATTTCCTAAGGCTGTACCTTAAACACAAATCATCCGAAAGTGACTCTAATACAGCCGCTTAAAACTGATTTCAAAAAAGTGCCAAATGTTTTGAGAACATTATTGACGCACACTACATTACAAATCGGCTAAATTGGTCTCAAAAAGAATTGAATCTTCTTGATTCTTCTTCAAATCTTCGTTGATCTTATTTCTGTTGGCTTACGAAGTCTGCTAAGTGACATTATTATTTTCGTGACCATTTTTCCTCATACAAAACCAATTTTGCTTATGTTTTTACTGTCCTAGTCACTAAAATTGAATTTTCAAATTTCAAGTGTCAGTTAGCATAACTTGCTCGTGTTTTCAGCATATTACGATGGAATCGCTGATTGAGGTCCAGAGAAATGCTCACGAAGAGCGAGAGCGTTGCATTGACTTGATGGTGAAGGAGTCTTTGACAGAAAAGCGATCCGTAAATTTTCAATCTTATATTTCATCTTTGGCTATGATGGCTTTTTTAGCAAAAAGAGAAGATCAATTCGGACCAGCGCATCAAAAGTTTATTGGACGTAAGTTTACCTTTTCAAATGTCTTCAGTTCCTGTAATAATCCTAATAATTATTTTCAGAGATATCAGTGTGCTTCCACCAAACTAATTGAAGCTTACACAGATGAACATGGAGAGCGCGAAAAAGAAGTTCGAGCTATTGCCGGACCTAATGAGTTTGCTGAGTTCTATTCTCGTCTCAAGGTCTTGAAGGACATTCACAGAAAGAATCCAAATGAAACAGCCAGGCCGTTGACTATCGAGTTCCAAGAGATGGCTAACTTCGTTCAAGATCCAGATCGCATTGAAAAAGAAATTGTTCGCTTTACTGATGAGGAAGGCTATGGCAAATTCCTGGACATGCATCTTCTCTTCGAGCAGTACTTGAATTTGAAGGGCATCGTGGTAAGATATTTATCAGCACTATCAGGGCCGTAGCCAAAATGAAATCAAATGGTGTGGTATCTGGGAAGACTTGACGGAAAACTCATCAAAATTAAAAAAATATAATTTTTGGCGGTAGGGTCTTGGCAGACTATGGTTATGGTTTTAGGTGTTGGTCTGTTCAATAATCAGTCTTTTTTCAGCGAATCGACTACATATCCTACCTGTCTACCTTTGATCATTTCTTTGACATTCCGAAGGCAGTGAAGAAGCTGGGTGCTTACAAAAACTACATCATCGCAATTCTGGACTACTTGAAGGACTTCTTAGCGCGTGCTAAACCTCTGCTTGATCTGGATGGAAAGATAAAGGAAGCGGATAATGTAAGTTCTTGTTATTGCATTTTGGTCTTATTTAATTAATAGAGTCTTAATTTAGGATTTCGAGCTGAAGTGGGCCCAGGATCAGGTTCCTGGCTGGACGCAGGAGAAAACCGCCAAGGCTCTGTCTAATACCGCTGTCCCGCTTGATATTTCATCATTCAACAGTGTGGAAGAATTAGAAGCTCTCGGTATGGATAGACTCAAATCGGCGTTAATGGTAATCTAGTTTTGGTGTTTCTCAATCATGTTTCAATGAAATTTTTAGGCCGCAAATCTTAAGTGTGGAGGGTAAGTTGGCCTTGATGAAAGCTCGCAAATTGTAGCTTCTGCCCTAACTTCCTCAGGGAACTTCCCCGAGTTTGACATCCTCTTAGGTGTACCAATTTTATTAATCACTAATTTGGACATGAACTGCTTCTTGGGCACCTAAGACACCAGTGTCAAAGTCAGTCATCGTATGTCAAGATTTGGATTAAAATTCATGTATAACTAGCGGATCGAACTGGGGGAGAGAAAATGGGGGAGGCTCATGGTGCGGGTAAAACCGACTGCATTTTTATTTATTTATTTTCAGGACTTTGAAGGAAAGAGCAAATCGACTATTCGATACCAAAGGAAACAGTGGGAATGACGGTGGACAGGCGTTGAAGGACAAGGAAGCAGATCTCAAGGAAGAAAGGCGTCGAGCCTACTTGGCCCAGACAGAGTGTAGAATTCTGAAGTATGTTTTGGAGAAATCTCAGTGGTTTTGCTAATGCCTATGCATTTATAGGCTTACTGAATACATTGGTGAAGAGCGTGCTGCTACAAAGGTGTTGAAAAATTTTCGCATTTTACATTCTGATTTGCCGTTTCTAGGAAAACGTGGAGAGAAAGCAGGCCCGAGCATCCGGTGAAGAAGAAGAGGAAGAAGATGAAATCGTCGAGGAACATTACAAGGAAGATGAGGACGACAGCAATGTGCCCTATAATCCGAAAAATGTAATTTTTTGCTTCAGATCAACAGATCTATTTTATTTCAATAGCATTTTAGCTTCCGCTTGGTTGGGATGGCAAACCGATTCCCTATTGGTAAGGCGTTTGTATTGATTCTGTTTCTGGATGTTCACTATGCTTTTTTAGGCTCTATAAGCTGCACGGACTGAATATTGGCTACAGGTTTCTTTTATCAAATTACTGCGTACCGTATTTTCTCTATAATCGGACCCTCTAATAAACGGACCCCTCCTTTTTTTGACTAGGATTTCAGAGTTAAAGCCATTTTTGATTGACAAATTCCCGATTTTCCGGGGTCTGAAAATTAAACGGAGATTTAATAGAGAAAATACGGTATATGTGCGTTGGTCGTGTCAGTGTTTTACCACGGTCTCAACTATGATAGTTTTACATATCTGCTTCTACAGACTAGACTCTTTCTGTGACCAGTATTGCGGAATTGAACGGTCATTTGACTAGTTTGAAATCGCCGGTCAATCTCACAGCTATAGTTAAGAAATTTTTCTCAAAACCTATTCATTAGAATTATTTATTCTGCTCTGTTTTTATGTGGAGCCATTTTGCATAATGTTTGTGTTTTACCCCTCACCTCAAATAATGGCTCGCTATGTTGTCAGATTTCTACAAAATATTCAAATTTTATTTTGCGTTGAAAAATATGAAATTTGCATTTTCCGGTACTGAGTCATATACAAAAATGAAGCCCTTGAAATCCTATACAAAAATAGAAAAAGAGGCTTTACTAAGTCAATGAGTTTTTAAAGAATCACGTACATTGGCGGACAATTGATACCAAACGACACCACTTTTTTTTTAAATTTTGCTTTTTTTTGCATTGAAAAGTACAATTTCTTGGAAAATAGGAAAAACCATTTTGAGTGCTGTTCAAGGGCTGCAAAATGAATGTTTTCATTTTTTCGTTTGTCCGCTTTTTATCTTTACATTAAGTCAATGCTTGGGTAGGTATCAAATTTTAGCCCAACAATTGATACCGAATAGATGAAGCAAAGTTTTTCCCTGTTTTTAAAAATCAAAATTACGCCATTATGCGTTTTTGAAAGCTCTATGATTTCTCTACAAAATGACACTTTGATCGTTGTCTTAGTACTACCCAGCACTGAAATACGGATAAGTTGAAGTTGGAAAACTTCAACTAAAGGCTCAAAGTAAAGCAAATGTTCGGTATCAATTTTCCGCCACTGTGCAGACAGAGGTCCATACTTAACGTCAAATCTAGTGCAAAAATGTACATGAAACTTCAATTTGATCGAAAGTAGTGATAGTCGTATTCGCCGACTGACTGCGCTTAGAATCTCGGTAACCAGCCATCTACCAAATGCGGTCTGGATCTTTTCTAAGAAGCAGTACAAAAACTATGCTGGAGCGCGGACGTGTGAAAACTAGACTGCATTTCAAGTGCAGGACTCATTTTGCTAGTCAACTTTTAACAGATCTTTCAATACGCAGCAAAAATTTGCTTAAAGTTCAAAATGAAAAAAATTGGGCGCTCTGAGAAGTCATGGGTGGTCTAATATTAGAGGCGGGTCTTATATTTTTCGTGGGAGGGGGGGGGTTTCTTCTATCGGAGGAAATACGGTATGTGTGTCCTAGGTATAATGTCTTTATTCAACAAAGTTGATTGAGAGGAAACTTTTTGAGATACTACCCGAAAACTTGCTTATTGATATTGGTTACCATATGATTTATTATCCTAATCAGAGCAACCTTCAAGGAAAAATATTGGCAGAGCACACGGTGGTTGTTCGAAAAAGTTAATAATTACGTTTATAGCTGCGAAATCTGCGGGAATCAGGTCTACAAGGGTCCCAAAACTTTCCAAAGGCATTTCACGGTAATATTTGTCCAGAAAGACTAAATTCTACTTGCATTTATTTTTATTCAGGAGTGGCGTCATTCTCATGGTATGCGGTGCTTAGGAATTCCCAACACGGTATGCCCAGTTTCTTATTTGATTATTTGGTCTTATCAAACCTTAATTTTTTCTAGGCCCACTTCGCCAACATAACAAAAATTCATGAAGCTATTGAATTGTGGAAGAAGATGTGTGAAGAAAAGAAATATGCTCGTTGGAATCCTGAGGCAGACGAAGAGTTTGAAGATTCGCTGGGAAATGTTGTCAACGCCGCCACGTTCAGAGATCTTAAGCGCCAAGGACTG
Organism: Ditylenchus weischeri; assembly: GCA_029231635.1. Taxonomy (NCBI): domain Eukaryota; kingdom Metazoa; phylum Nematoda; class Chromadorea; order Rhabditida; family Anguinidae; genus Ditylenchus; species Ditylenchus weischeri. The sequence goes on along the minus strand of JAMRYI010000904.1, from coordinate 55,579 downwards.
TTGTAGAATCATTATGGTTTTGTCATTTATTGTTGTGTCGAGTAAACATGATTTTGGTTTCGTTCGAGCCATGCATACCATCTGTTCATTGTAGGGTGCAAAATTGCGGAACTTTTATTTCGGTCATGATTTATTTGCAGATGCGCTTTGATAATTGGTTCTAAGACATTTGATTTCTTATTATACAGTGCATGTACTCAATTTTTGCTCATTCCCTCATTTTGTCTGTTCCTTGTTCAGTCAGGCCTTCAGAGATATCCTTAGTCTGAGGCTTAAATTCAGTACAGTATAACGGCACCTTTTGTAACCCGATTTGGCTGGCCGTTAAAAGGATTGACAAAGCTTGCCCGCGATATAGCGGCACCTCTAGTAGTACACGGACGCTTTGCCGCCTGGCTCTTTGCTGCAAACGTTTTGCCGCACAGTTATAACTGAGTTTTCATTGACTTAATGTGCAATGTGGAGTGTGCTGTTCTAGGCCGCGAAGATGCCAACCCTTGGCCGGGTACAACCAGAGTAGTAAAATTGACCGGTGAAAATCTTTTCGAGAATTTGACCTTTTTTCGGTCAAAATCTCCGATAGCATAAATGAGCCCAACAAATAAGAACAAACAACTTTATTTTGCAAAACGAACGAAGACATCCTCAGACATTTATACATTTTATATTCACATATTCAGTCATCCACAAAAATGAAAAACAGCACTATACAGAGCTTTGCAATGTAACCATAGTTAACTATATAGCGAGAATTATGTAGCGAGGGTTGACTGTGTTGCAAGAGTTGATTATATAGGGATTAGGATTTTGACCGATTTTCATACTGCCGGTCAAAATCTTTATTTTGATTGTGAATTTGACCGGTCAAATTTTCGTTTCACAACCCTAGGTACAACATGATTTTACGTGTTTTAAATGGCTTTGGGTGGGCAAAGTGTCTGCGGCAAAGTGCCATGTGGCAAAGTGTCCAAGAACCCCTCCAGCTGGTTCCCACGAGTGCTGTTATATGCAGGTTCGACAATCATAGTGTAAAGATTCGTCTAAATAGCTTTTTTTTCTATGTGTTATGAGACGGCTTGCCAAAGTTTGGGTTATTTAAAACTAGACCATTAAATTAAATTGGCCTATTCAATTGGGCCACCTCTTTTCGACTGCGATGAAAGGACGTTACACCCAACTTACTAATTTTTAAAACAAGAGATGGATCAGGGCATATTTTTGTTATTTTTTCTCACAAAAACTTCCAGATTGGGTATAAACCAGTGCTGAGACCGACTTTTTGTTTTTAAATCAGAACCAGAAATCAGAAGGCCAAAAAAGTCAGAAATCAGAAAGCCAGAAATTTTTAGAAAGATCGACGTCCCATTTTTGCCCACTTTTTTAGCGACCAAAAACGTTTCACATAGAAATTTCCGCCACATGCACATTTAAAACCACGAGTTAGTGTTTACTCATGTAACGTTTCAGTGAGTTTTTTCAAATGAAAAAAGTCACTGAAAGGCAAAAAGCGATTTTTCTGAAAAATTTCCTCGGTCCCCCTGTTGTCTTGTAAAATCCAATAAGCAACGTTAGAAATCAACAGGCGGAGCAAGGCAATTTTTCCAAAAAAATCACTTTTTGCTTTAAAGTGACTTTTTTCATTTGAAAAAGTCACTGAAATGCTCCTTTACCTTTTTTTAGCCTGGCATGACATGTATTTCTGAATCTTAGATTTCTGACCAGCTATCAAAATTTACTAGATATTTATATAGTATTCGGGTCGGCTGTGTTGCCATTTTGAGTGGTCCCGTTGTGCCAGTTGTAACTTATTTGTGTGAAATATTTTAACAGCGGGTTTATACTTATTTGAAAGCCTTTTTACGGCGGAGCACTTAGATCTGGGATTTGTTGTAAAAAATTGAGATTTTGCCCCTTATAGTTGAAAAATTGGGGGTTTTGTGTTTTGTCAAAATGCTTCAGACATGGCTGAGAAATATCAGTAGGATTTGCCAGTTAAATCAGTGGCACACGAAAAAAGTTTATAAAAGGCGCCTCTAAGGCATCTATCCTTTTTGTGATTTTTATATTATGGTCAGCGATAGTGTGTATTAAAAGACATAATCTGTAAAAATGAACCATCCTGTTGCCATGCCAGAGTGTGGCCATGCCAGAGTTATTGAGTCGCGTACCTTATTTATCAAAAGTAGAGATGATGATTTCCCAAAAAGCGGTTATGCGGTTGCGACTTTTTGGGGAAAATCAAATGCGGTTGCGGTTATTTATAAAATTTAAGTGTGGTTAACCGCGCGGTTGTGCGATTGTTTATGTATCTCTAAAACATTCAAAGAAGTCATTGAAATCTATCTAATAAATGACTTTCAAGAGACGAAAAACAACTTTAATTGACAAACAGTGACAATATTAGTACTCAAAATTAATCGATGGAAGGTTTCTATTCAAAAAAATGAGCATTGCGGGATTAGCTGAAGTGAGATTTGTCCGCCTGTAATCAAAAACATCTCGCGCTTCAGAGAAAGTTCCTTCACTTGCAATGCTTGTAGACGGAGCGGATAGGTAGCGACGAGCCAGGTGAGGATAATGATTTTGATTCTCCTGAACAATTACTTTTATCATGAAATTGTCGTCGTATTTACCAAAAAATACCTTCCAAAACTTAAGCGGATGCTCTTCAGTCTCAATACATCGTTTTGATAGGTGAGAAAAAATGTGCGGTTGCAAAATTTTCGCCTTGCGGTTGCGCGGTTATTTCAAAATTAGATACGCGGTTGCGACGAAATGACTGAAATTTGGTGCGGTTGCGCGGTTATTGCGGTTGCGACAACCGCACGCTCATCATCTCTAATCAAAAGCTTATTAAGTTTTTAGCACTAAAATAGAGATTATTAATGCTAGAGAGTTTACGCCCTCAATATAAGAAAAATTTAAAAACAAAGGACGTTTGAAAACTCCAAATAATGTCCAGAAAAGTGCTATGCACCCGATTTTTCGAAAAAAATCAGAACCAGAAATCAGAAATCGGTCCCATCCCTGGTATAAACCACCCCAAACCAATACATTTGGCCAATTCTATTTTAGCTCAATTTGAATTGCATGCAGTGTGGATATACTTCTTTTGCTTTTTTCTTGTGGTTCGGACCTCACATACTCTAGACCTTTATAAATTATTGTGTATCATTTCGATTACTTCACGCTCAGCTATTTATTGGTTTGTTTTGTTGAACTGCTCAGACCTATATGTCACTTCCTGAGACATGCACTTATTTAATCAACAGAATTTGAGCATGTGGTGAGATGGGCTGCTTGTTGTTTAGTAGCAATCGGTAGGTGGGCTTGTTGAAAGAGCTTACTATTTTTTGGTTTTAGCAGCTGATGGAGAGGCATCATAGACGGGCGCTGGTCGCCTTTTGATTGGCCGCTGAAGCCTTTCTTCCTCTTACACCTCTCACATAATTTGATCTTACTTTTTAATCAACCAGTTTTTGTGTTGTTTTACAAATTTCGTCTGAACCTTCCTAGATTCTGAAACCTATTGCTCAAATCCACTTTTACTTGAAAAATCCGCCTGAGTAACTCAAAATTCCGATATACCGTATTTCCTCTTATAGGAGCACCGGTGCGCTTATTTTTCAAACCCCCCTCCAGGGGGTGCACTTATTAGAGTCATTTTGAAATTTTTGCGTGAAATCCAAAATCAAAAAAAGCGGAATCGGTAGAGCTCGCGGGAATTAAGAAAATGCAATAAAAACTTGTTCGAAAAAAATCTGCTCCGAGAAACAGACCCTGAAAGTTGAGGGGGTGCGCTTATTAGAGCGGGAGCTCCTATTAGAGGAAATACGGTAGTTTTGTTGATTAAATTTTTTATTGAAGGAAGCAAATTTTCGCAGTTTTGTGGTATTACCTGGGCTTTCAGTGCAGGATTGCTTCAGTGTTTGGATAGCTAACCTTGACCAAGTTAGTAAAGAAGAGAAATCGAATGGCATTGAAAATTGAAAAATCCACTGAAAATGGGGTTTGACAACCCGGAAAAACCAGAAATGTTTTTGCGACACCTTTGGAAACTTGAAATTAAAAGTTAGCACTATTTTACGGCTGTACGTAACTTTGCACACCAAAATACTACTTTTCCAAACCAAATCATTTATTTACCCCACCACCAGAGGCGTAGCCCGAAATTTCTGACAGGGGTCACCACACCGTTTTTTGGCCATTTTACCTACACCGTTTTGAAAAAAATCTGACGGGAGGAGGGGGGGGGCACCAATAAGGGAAAAAATTTGACAGGGGTGGCACGTGCCCCCACCCTCTGCTCCTTTGTAAGCGGGGGCACGTGAATCTAACACCTCCCCCCCGTCAAATTTTTTGTGAAAAACGGTTTAGGTAAAATGACCAAAAAATGGTCTGGCGCCACCACCACCAAAATTTTTTTTGCAGTTCTCAGTAGCTCTGGGTTTTCAGAATTTGAAAATGTGGACTATAAGAAAAGGCTAAAATCGGAAACAGCTGAATACAATACCAAAAAGTGGAACAAGGAGAACTATTGGGGTTTTTAAAACTATACTTTTTTTTTCAAAATAAATTGTTCTCCCACTTTTATTGCATTGTATATTATTGTATTGAATATTCAGCTAGTTGATAGCTTTTAAGAAACTAGAGACTCAATGCAAAAACATAACAAATTGAAAAGTAAATACTGAGAAGAAGAAGTTTTAAAAATTTGACAGAATTTTTGTTTTCACCTATAGCCATAAAAAAGTTATGGATGTTTAAAAGTGGCCAAAAAAGTTATGATGTTTGTTAAAAAGTCTGGGAATATGTGGCCAAAAAAAATAAAAATATAAACATCGAGTGCTTTTTGGACGTCGGTCGTTTTCTTCGAGCGTTTTATGTAACCGGTGTCTTTTCATAATTAACATCCTAATTATTAGCCGGCTTCAATGCCTAAGCCTTTATCATGGAGCTGGAGCTTTTTCAATCGCAAGGAGGAAAAAGATCGATCTTTGTCGGCTATTGCAAGTTCTGTAATGCGCATTATACAAGCAACTCTGGTTGATGTATATGTTTGGTGTCGATAAAATTGATTGAGTGCAGTTCACTAGTCCCCCTTTGTATTTTCGGTAAATACCCGACATTTGGGTATTTACCGGGTAAATACCCGAAAAATAAATACCCGGGTATTTATACAACCCTAGATACACCCTAAAGTTCGTTCCCGCCTTTTTTAACTAATTTTTCACATATTTTTCCACATGTGATTAGTCAGTCTAGTCGGAAATATTGCAAGGATTTCTATTTTACCGATCGTTTTTGCAACCTACAATAGTTTTGCCAGTAAGACCCGCGACGCTCTCTATACCTAAATCTTAAAAGGTGTATCTTATAGAGAGTGTCGCGCGTCTTACTGGCAAAACTATTGTCGATTGCAAAAACGATCGGTAAAATCGGAATCCTTGCGATATTTCCGACTAGACTGACGAATCACATTTGACTAAACGTTTCAGAAATCAGGTTAAAAAGGCGGGAGCAAACTTGAGGGGTGTCGTTAAATCGAGGGTGTATCTTATAGGGAGCGTCGACTGTACAGTCAACCCTCGATTTGACGACACCCCTTTTTCAAAATAGGGCGCAGTTCTCAGTAGTTAGGGCGTTGTTAAATCGAGTACCCGCGGATCTTTACGGCAAAACTGTTGTCATTTACAAAAACGACCGGCAAAATCAGAATCCTTGCGATGTTTCGGACTTGACTGACCAAAGACAACTGGCAAAAGGCTTCGAAAATCGAGCTAAAAAGGGTCGGACCCGAACGAACTTGAAGGGTGTGTCGCTAAATCGAGGGTTGACTGTGCTCGAATCTAATTTTAAACTCCAAGTCTGGAACCTATTTTAGTGAATCAACAAAAATAATTTTTTGCACATTTTGTAAACAACAAATTTGGTGTGCAATTCACCGTTCAAGTGATTCCCCAGTTTGTCCGTGTGTCTTGGCCTCTGCCACCTTTTTTGGGTTCCTTTTCCATTTTTCTTCCTTTCATTGTTTTTATCAATTACTACCATCAACAATTGTGCTGTTCAACATTTTTTTTGAGGGTTTGGTTATCTGCGAAAAACACAGAGATAACACAGCAACTACTTTATTGTTTTATTGTCACTTTGGACTCCACATTTCGACATTTTTTATGAGGCGAGTCAGCATAATGTGTTTGGCTAATGATCACAGTTACGAATAACTGTGTGAGTGACCAAAAACTTTCGGAATTTTGTGCTTGAAGTCTTCTGCTAAATATGTTTTTTTTTGTAAAAAACAGGTTGTTGGTATTTTTTGCAATGTTTTTTTCTGGGTTAGTTAAACTGCCATTTTTTGAAATACCGTATTTCCTCTAATAAGGCGGCCCCCTCTAATAAGGCGGCCCCCTCTAATAAGCGGACGCCGACTGCCGCGCCCGACGCCGATTTTTAAAAAGCCCGGCGCCCGGGTCGGCGCCCGGTGTCGATTTTTCCGAGCGTGCAGGTATGGTCATAAATACGTTCGTTTTTTTTCAAATCAAATTTTTGTGGCATTGTGTTTTTCCCATAAATTTTTGTAGCCAAGATTCTCAGCTACAAAATGAGAGGTCAACTTTTAAAAACTTGTCAAAAATTTATGAAAAAAAACACAATGCCACAAAAATTTGATTTGAAAAAACGATGGTATTTATGACACAACCTAATAACTAGATTTTGCTCTAGTGTAATCATAGCGCAGTGGTTGTGCGTTAGGCTGTTGGTGTTTGGCTTGTAAGTTTGGTAAATCATCGATTAGATACAATTATGACAACTTAGATACAACTGTTGATTCGGACTCGTGCTGCCTCTGCGGTTTCTTTCACTCCGGCGGCAAGCTCTGGTTCCACACTTCGACGGACGTCCACTCTTTTGACCTGTAAAATTAAACACATAATTAAAAAACTTTTGTTAATATAAGTAAGTCCTACCTCATTCAAATTCTTTGGCGTGCAAAAATGATCGTAGCCGTCAACTGTGTCTATCCATTCCGCGCTTGTCCTGTTGAATTTCACTGTCTTGATCGTCTTCTTTGCGGCTCCCTTCTTTTTAAATCACCGAACGACAGCCAGCGCAATTGAGGTAGACATGCTCCGATCCATCAGCGAGAGTCGTGATTCTTCCATGTTGAGTCCAAGTGTAGCATCCGCTTCCATCAGCAGTGAGAGTTATTGGCACCGTCCTTGCTCCGATTCAGTTTGAGTGCACCAGTTTGTTAGCCATAAAACTGAAACAAAGTAAAATATTGCACGTGAGAGACCGTAAACAAAAAGACATACATATCGAAGAGAAATCGTGCTACAGCGGTGTAATCGATGTATCTATCGATGGTTGTATCTAATCTAACTAGATTGGCTCTAGTGTAATCGTAGTGCAGTGGTCGTGCGTTAGGCTGTTGGTGTTTGGCTCGCAAGTTCGTTTCCCATATGCAGCGTTTCGCATTAATTTTTTTTTGCGTCTCACTGAAACACCTTTTAGTGCGTGCATTTTTAACAGCACGTGTCCATGTTTATGCTTTCAAAAAAGGCAATATTGGCGGGGAAACAGCAGGATGAGTGCGTCATTCAGCAATTAGACACAGTGAGGAAATATTTGTTATGACACACACACAGCTTGTGTATGTGCCTACTATGTGTGTGTGTCCGGCTAGAGAGTGGCGCTGTAGCTTTTGCTGGCCGCTTTCTATTTCTATGGCAAACACAAACTTTACACACAATATTTTTCCTTCTTTCCCAGTGTCTTGCCCTCTTCTAAGTGTGTTATTTTCGATGATTTACTGATTTTTGGGGAGAATCACAAGAAAGCTAAGCTTTTTTTGATCGAGTTTATTGATTTGTGGACACTTGTTGAATAGTTCAATAGTTTTTTTTTGTGTTTTTCTTACAAAAAATTTAGTTTATTGACTGAATTTTTTTGTGAGTGAAACAAAAACTGGATGGAAATTGAAAAAAAAATTGGACTGAACACTTTTTTGGTCTAGGTTTTTTATTTGTGCTGTGTTAGTAGCTTTTCCAAACGTTTCGAAAATTAAAATGGTAATTCAAGAATTTCTGCCACTTTTGAACAGTGCAGGGAATTTTCAATTTTCTCGTCCTCGTCCTCGTACTTCGTACCAAAAATTTTCGGGCCTCGTACTTCGTACTCGTCCTCGTACCGGCTTTTTGAAATCGCTCGTACTCGTCCTCGTCCTTTGTCTTTTTACTCGTACTTTGCTCGTACTTTGTTTTATAAAATAAAAAAGAGTAATTTTTATTGAAAATTGATACATTTTTGAACAAAATGTTTATATATTTTTCGTTGAATGATAACAGAACAACGACTTCTTATCCGCTTGTAACCACTACTGGTTTTATGACCAGAACTCTGCAACGTGAGCTGGCTGAACATTCTTTCAACAGGAGATGTTGTCATGCTGACTGCCAAAATTGACGATGAAACTCGGTAAAGAGTAGGAAATCTCTGCAAAGAATAATTTATCTGGAATTATTGCAAATTATCAGTGATAATGAAGAAAATTATAGCTAGGACGAGTCGTCTTTACCCTTCGTCTTCCGTCCTCGTCCTTGCCCCTTCGTCCACGTCCTCGTCCTCCTACTTGTAATTTTTTGAGCCTCGTACTTCGTACTCGTCCTCGTACCGACTTTTTAAAATCGCTCGTGTTCGTCCTCGTAGTACGAGGATGAGGACAAGTACGAGGATGAGGACAAGTACGAGGACGAGGACGAAAGACGAGGACGAGTTCCCTGCACTGAACTTGAACAACCTCAACTCTGGTTGCAAGGTTAATTGAAAAAGAGCAGTGCTTTTTGCTCCAAAATCTGCGGCAACAATTTATTTGCGAAAATAAAAGTATTGTCTATTTTTAAAATTCTCTTGGATCAAAATTGATAAACAGTCAAATCTCAGCACAAGTCCACCCCAAAACTTGGTTCTCGCCCAAAGTCTGACGATTTTTTTACGTAAATTTTTTAAGAGACTTCAAGCAAACTTAATTTGTCAGCCTTGTCTGAAATATATTCAAATTTTGCCGATGGTTTTGCAAAACCTCGTGATTTTGCCATAAAGATCTGTCGACCTCGGTATACGCTCACTCTTTTTTGAAAAAGTGGGCTTACATCGATGTCGGCGGATATTTACAGCAAAATCGCGATACTTTGTAAAAAAAAGACCGGCAAAATCGGAATTCTCGCGACATTTTGGAATAGACTGACGATCCTAAAAACGGTTTTCAAAACTAAGGTGACCAAATTCGTCGAAATTGTTAGGGGTGGGCTTATACTAAGGGTTTTTAAATTGTTAGGGTGGGCTTATATTAATGGTTGACAGTAAGCAATACACACACCTTAGTGCTGCACCATTTCTCAGTTTTTGACCAAAAAAGAATAAGACAATGTTCTACTTTTCTAGAAATCAATGATTAGATTGTCAAGTGACAACTTAAAATACTCGTTCAAGTTTGCATGTTGGGTGTGCATAATACGCTTCTCTGGTAACAAAATACTCTTTTCTAGTACCGTATTTCCTCTAATAAGGCGGCCCGTCGACTTTGAGGACCTATATCTCAGCCCAGAGTGAACATTTTGCAAAGCTGTTTTACGCGTTTTCTCAACTCCCACGAGCTCTACCGATTGCACTTTTCAGATTTTGGTTGAGCACCCAAAATCTCGAGATCGAATTCCAAATTTTCCGATTTTCGATTCCAAAAAATAAGGCGGCCGGCAGCCTTATTAAAGGAACTTTTCACTTGTTCGAACTTTTCTCTTTTTCTCGTCAATTTGTACATAAACTTTTTTAAATTATGGTATAGCCATGAATCTCAGCTTTTTAACAACATATCTTCTTTCAATAAATATTTTCAAAAGTTAGAGATTTAGGAGTTTGAAGGAGGAACTTGGTCGAAAAAGCCACTACACCCGAAGACCCAAAACTTTACATTTCGAAAACTTTTGCCGGAGATTGAAGTCCTGTTAGAAAGCTGAGATTCAGGCTATACTCTTATCGGAACTTATACGGTTCCCCCCCATACCCAGATTTTTTAAAAAAGTGACCCAAAACCACCCCCAAACTCATTTTTTATGCTCAACAAGATACGAGAAGCATTTCTAAACACTTTCTGAATAAAAAAATTTGAATTTTGTCAAAAAATTTTGCCTCCCACCCCTCAGCAGTAGGTGGCTTTTTCGGGATATTTTAGGGACATTTTTGGGTGATCTATCACATTTTTCTTGCTGGAGCTGGGCAAAAAGACTCTATAAATGCATTTTTGATCAATAGTAATGGTAGCTAAACCAGGTATTCTAGATTTAAGGTATGTTTGGCCGCTTCGCGTCTTTTCGCTTATTTAACTGAGAGCGAAACGGACAACAACACAACTGCCAATTTTTTTCAACCCGCGGTGTTTTTTGGGGTGGGTTCATACACCAGAAAACAAAAAAAGGTCCAACCATGGTTGGACCTGGGGTGGTACCTAAACCAGGTATCCTAGATTTTAGGTATGTTTGGCCGCAAAGCGGCCAAAGACTAACTTGCTCCTCATTGCAAGGGAGGGGAGGGTATATATACACCTTTATGGATATACCCTTTCCTCCTCCCTTGCAATGAGGAGCAAGTTGGGTCTTTGGCCGCTTTGCGGCCAAACATACCTTAAATCTAGGATACCTGGTTCAGGTACCTTTACTATTGATCAAAAATGCATTTATAGAGATGCATTAAAATGCATTTATTGCCCAGCTCCAGCAAGAAAAATGTGATATATCACCCAAATAGTCCCTAAAATATCCCAAAAAGCCCTACTGCTCAGGAGTGGGAGGCAAAATTTTTTGACAAAATTCAAATTTTTTTATTCAGAAAGTGTTTAGAAATGCTTCTCGTATCTTGTTGAGCAGAAAAATGAGTTTTTGGGTCACTTTTTAAAAAATCCAGGTACGGGAACCGTATAAGTTCCAAGAGTACCACCCGCTGGGTCCACAAATTCTAGCGCTATTTTTAATAAATATTTTGATAATTTGGATAATTTTTGACTTATTTTCTAGGCATTTGCTTGCTTCTCAATTCCCGCTTCCCTCTCTTTTTGTATGCCCAGATATATGGGCCTGGCCAGCAACATCATTTTCACTGCCGTCGGCATGTACACCGGCATTTATCTGTCCCAAAACTATGATCTGCCCAAGCTTCCTTCTCCGCAGAAAATCCAGGAGGGACTCAAAGAATATTTAGAGGCACACAAGAAACCCTAGAAAGCAACTATCACCCAAGTCTTAATACCAACGGGTCCTTTTATTCCTGCACTTTGCCAGTGATTCATGTGCGTCTGTTTTTTTTTTGAAGTAGAGGAGCTGTTGCGCAATATAGATTGAATAAAACTTATTTATTTAGTGGACTATTTTGAAATTTTATTTAGTTGTTTGGCTCCACGGATGGGTCAGAAAAAATCGAAATTTTTAAAATTTTTGTATGTTTAAAATTCTGGCGCTACCGGAGTATACCCCCAATGAAATTTTTTTGAACTTTTTCAAAACACCGTTTTAACCATTTTAAGCATTTCCTACACGTTGAACACGATAAAAAGGGTGTTTTCACCTACTTTTTTCTATAAAAAGTCGATTTTTTTTAAATCTTGAATTTTGGTATTTTTAGTTGATTTCTGTTTATTGTAACTTAGTAGATCAGATGTTGAGAGTGCCTTGACCCCAAAAAGATGGAATTTGAACATAGTTTTGTTAACTGGGGCCTACCGCATAAAGAAACTCTGGTATGCATACACTTTTTATGCATCCAGAGTCACTTTCGAGTGATTTGCGTCTAAGGTATGTGGGTGTGCGCATCTCAACCCCAAGCAACCCCCGAAGGGGGCGCAGGGGGCTTGGTCGGTTAGAGATTCGCGCACTCACTTACCTTAGACATAATTCCGAGCAAGACTCTTGATCAAAAATGCATTTAGAGGCTCTTTTGCCCAGCTCCAGTGACCAAAACATGGTAAAACAGCCAAATGGTCGAAATTTCAAAATGCCCAAAACTCAATTTTTATTGACCAGAACATTAAAATAATGTCTTTTTTGAACTTCTGAGGTGATTTTAGGTTGATATAGGGTGTTTGGAAACACTTTAAAAAAATTTCATTTTGGGGGGGGGTTTACTCCGGTAGGGTCAAAATTCTCAAAGTCACTGATTGATGTGAAAAAGCACTAGAAATTGAATGATTGGCTAAATTAACCTTGACCCCCTTCACTCAATTCAGCTTGGGGGACCAAGGCAATTTTTGGCCCTATATGAGAATCGGTCCCATTTTTTGCCTTGGTCCCCCTCTTAATTTTTTTGTGCATTTTTTGCCAATTTTTAATTTCTTTGTCGGAGTTTGTTCAAAAATTCTAACAACATAAATTTTTACAAGCTCACCAACAAATTTTCCTTTTTCCTTTTTTTACAAAAATGCACAAAAAATCAACAGGGGGACCAAGGCAAAAAATGGGACCGATTCTCATATAGGGCCCAATTTTTTTTACACTTTTAAATAGCAATAATTATTTTGCGTGAAAATGATTAAAAAGACTGAAAAACAACTTATTTTACACTTTTTGTGCAAAAAGTTATTGGTATTGAGAAATGTAAAAAAAATTTTTGCCTTGGTCCCCCAAGCTGAATTGAGGTTACCGTATTTCCTCTAATAAGAGCCCATGGGCGCTTATTTTTCAACCACCCAAAAATCTGAAACTTTTGGGGCCGATCTCAAGATTTTGAATGAAATTTCAAAATGTAAAAAGCGGAATCGGTAGAACTCGTGGGAGTTAAGAAAATGCATTAAACAGCTGTGCGAAATATTCTTTCTTGGCTGAGATATAGGTCTTCAAAGTTGGGGGCGGGCGCTTATTAGAGCATGGGCGCTTATTAGAGGAAATACGGTGAGTGCTGCGAATGATTTTTTAGGCGATTATCCCAATAAAATTTCGATTATTTTTGTTATACCTGAAAAAAATTTCTCCATTTTTTGGAAATTGCAAGTTTTTAAAATCAGTACAGCCGACCTTCAAGGGGCATGCCCACGCGAATAAGAGGTAGTGCCCAGGAATTCAAAATTTTTTCCTAATCATTGAACTTCTATAAGGGTTTTTTGACTTGGTTTCTGACAAAACAAGGCCTAGAATTTAATTTTAGGCGTTGTTTAGTTAGAAACCAAGTTGAAAAATTCGTACAGAAGTCCAGTAATTAGGAAAAAAATTTGAATTCCCGGGCACCACCTCTTATTAGCGTGGGCATGCCCCTTTCAATAAACAAAAAAACTCAAGTTCGTTCCCACCTAGGGTCCCACACCTTTTTTCAGCCCTTTTGGAGGTCTTTTGACAATTATGATTTATCAGTATAATTCCAAAATCACAAGGATTGCCATTTTACCGATCAATTTTCTAACGTTCTCCAATTTCGCCATGAAAATATGAAGGTGTCCATATAAAGTTGGCCAAAGTTGGAGTGCTTAAAAAAGACGTACGCTAAAATCGAAACTCTTGCGATTTTCGGGACGAGACTGACGAATCACATTAAAAAAAAGCAATAACCTCCAATAATCGGGCTAAAAAAAGTGTAGGACGCTAGGCAGGAACTAACTTGAGTGATTTTGCGTTCATTGGGGGTCGACTGTGGGGTTTTTCATGGTCGGTTGACCGAGCCGGGCAGGAGAAGAGTGCGTCAAATCACTTTGCGAAAATTCAATTTGGGCCAAAATATTTTGCAATATTCAGTAAATATTTGCCGAATATTGCAAAATATTTTGGCCCAAATTGAATTTTCGCAAAGTTATTTGGCGCACTCTTCTCCTGCCCGACCGAACCAGTGTTTTTGAATATGACAGTGACATCTGACACTGACGCCAGTGTCACTGTCAGTCTCATATTTTCTTTTCCTTTTCTCTTCTCTCATTTTTTAAAATTTTCTTCTAAATTTGTGGATTAATTTGACCATTGTAGAAAAACCTGCATTTTTCCACGTCCTTCTTGTCAGGCTATAGTGAAGAATAGGGTTCAAAAAACAGCTTGGTCCCCCTGTTGTTTTTCGTAAAATCAGCTTAGTCCCCCTGTTGTTTTTCGTAAAAATCAGCTTGGTCCCCCTGTTGTTTTTCGTAAAAATCAGCTTGGTCCCCCTGTTGTTTTTCGTAAAAATCAGCTTGGTCCCCTGTTGTTTTTTCGTAAAATCAGCTTGGTCCCCTGTTGTTTTTCGTAAAAATCAGCTTGGTCCCCTGTTGTTTTTCGTAAAAATCAGCTTGGTCCCCTGTTGTTTTTCGTAAAAATCAGCTTGGTCCCCTGTTGTTTTTCGTAAAAATCAGCTTGGTCCCCTGTTGTTTTTCGTAAAAATCAGCTTGGTCCCCCTGTTGTTTTTCGTAAAAATCAGCTTGGTCCCCCTGTTGTTTTTCGTAAAATCAGCTTGGTCCCCCTGTTGTTTTTCGTAAAATCAGCTTGGTCCCCCTCTTCTTTTTCGTAAAATCAGCTTGGTCCCCCTCTTCTTTTTCGTAAAATCAGCTTGGTCCCCCCTCTTGTTTTTCGTAAAATCAGCTTGGTCCCCCTGTTGTTTTTCGTAAAAATCAGCTTAGTCCCCCTCTTCTTTTTCGTAAAAATCAGCTTGGTCCCCTGTTGTTTTTCGTAAAAATCAACTTAGTCCCCCTCTTCTTTTTCGTAAAAATCAGCTTGGTCCCCCTGTTGTTTTCGTAAAAATCAACTTAGTCCCCCTCTTGTTTTCGTAAAAATCAGCTTGGTCCCCCTGTTGTTTTTCGTAAAAATCAGCTTAGTCCCCCTGTTGTTTTTCGTAAAAATCAGTCCCCTGTTGTTTTTCGTAAAAATCAGCGGTCCCCCTCTTCTTTTTCGTAAAAATCAGCTTGGTCCCCTGTTGTTTTTCGTAAAAATCAGCTTGGTCCCCCTGTTGTTTTCGTAAAAATCAGCTTGGTCCCCCTGTTGTTTTTCGTAAAAATCAACTTGGTCCCCCTCTTCTTTTTCGTAAAAATCAGCTTGGTCCCCTGTTGTTTTTCGTAAAAATCAGCTTGGTCCCCCTCTTCTTTTTCGTAAAATCAGCTTGGTCCCCTGTTGTTTTTCGTAAAAATCAACTTGGTCCCCCTGTTGTTTTTCGTAAAAATCAGCTTGGTCCCCCTGTTGTTTTTCGTAAAAATCATTAGTCCCCCTCTTCTTTTTCGTAAAAATCAGCTTGGTCCCCCTCTTCTTTTTTCGTAAAAATCAGCTTGGTCCCCCTCTTGTTTTTCGTAAAAATCAGCTTGGTCCCCTGTTGTTTTTCGTAAAAATCAGCTTAGTCCCCCTGTTGTTTTTCGTAAAAATCAGCTTGGTCCCCCTGTTGTTTTTCGTAAAAATCAGCTTGGTCCCCCTGTTGTTTTTTCGTAAAAATCAGCTTGGTCCCCTGTTGTTTTTCGTAAAAATCAGCTTGGTCCCCCTGTTGTTTTTACAAATAAAACAACAGGGGGGTCCAAGCTGATTTTTGGAACCCTATTCTTCACTAGCGCCCTAGTGTCCTTTTACATTGAAAGCTGACAGTGATAATACGCCAAAAGTGACAGTGACACTGACCTTGAAAAGTCAGTGTCACTGTCACGTCCCTTTTCAGTTTTCCCCCAAATGTCACTGTCATTTTCAAAAACACTGAACCGAATAGGACCAGTTTCGGCCCCATTAACCGGAACCAAAAACCGGGTACGCCAAAATGCGGATAACCGAAAACCGGGTAGGGCCAAATTAACCGTAACCGTACAACCCCAGTCGACTGTACTCGTAAAAATAGGAAAATGCGATCCATCCCTGTTTGGCACAATTCTGTATATTTTTCTATTTGATGATGTATTTTATTATTTTGTATTAGTAAATGGATATGCTATTTACGTGCAATAATTATCAAAATTGTCGCAATTTTGCAACAACATATAGGATTAATTGCAGATGCCTGATAGAAAAGACTCAGTGGACGACGTAAAGAGGATCGAGCAAGAGCTCGAACAGGACAGACCAGTCTACATTATAGCTCTGGCCGCTTTTTTTAAGGTATTTCACAGTTTTCACGGCATTATATTTACCTTATTCTACAAATTAAGATTTTTTTATTTTGGTTGAGCACTCAAAAATCTAAAAATTAAACCAAATTTTTACGATTTTTGGACAGTTGAAAAATAAGACTCGGGACCATGGCCATGTGATATAGGGACCTGAAATTGGTCACTTTTGGACTTTTTTTTTTAATTTATAGCTAGTTATTTTCTAGCTATAAGCAAGAAAATAGCAAAAAAATCATTATCAGCTCGGTGGTTGTCCAATTGGCCATTATGCCTTGGTGCCCCCTGTTGTCCGAAAATGCTTTTTCGTAAAAAATCAAAAAAATAATAAGTTTTCGATTTTTTCACTTATTTGTAAATCATGTTTAAACGACTCCCAAGTAACTTTTATATGCTAAAAATGATAAGAAAGGTGGTTTCCGTAATTTTTACATAAAAAATAGATTTTTCCAAAAAAAAAATTTTGACAAAAATTTGACATTTTGCCTTGGGGGACCAAGGTAAAAAATCATGAAAAATACAAACAAACAAAAACAAGATCAAATTTGAACATAGTTTTGTCAACTGGGGCCTACCGCATTAATAAGCTGGCCGGAGTGCCTTATATGTCATAGCCCGAAAAGTGGTTTTGACCACTTTTTTGAACTTATCTTGTCGTAATTAGTACGAAAAACATGTTTTTCACCCGGACGATTATTTGTGGAAAAATATTTTTGACCAAAATGATCATAAATGATCAATAAATGATCATAAATATAGTTACACATCCACCAATTCACATGGCTGCTGTATGTAAAAGAATGAGAGTGTTAAACTTTAGCATATTGTTCGGAATAGTCCCCTGCGGGCGCGGGGAGCTTGGGGCTTGGACTTGAGATGCGCACCCCAAGCACCTTAGAGACCATACATCTCAAAAAGTGGGCTATGTAAGTGTACAACAACACTTGCATAGCCTGCTTTGCATGTGGTAGGCCGGCCATGTGGATGCTCACCGTGAACAGTGGACAATATGATCAAAAAGTGGTTATTTATGATCATTAATGATCTTTATTGATCATTTATGGAATGAAAAATGTCCATGGTGTGGTTATTTTCGTATTAATGATCTTTCCAGATTAAAAAAAAAAATCAAAACGCCAATAATGCAACTCACTTCCCTGCTTTCATGCATCCAGAGTCACTTTCGAGTGATTTGTGTCTAAGGTAGCGCATCTGTGTGACCCCGGCACCTTGAGAGTTAGAGATGCGCGCACACTTACCTTAGACATGATTCCGAGTGAGACTCGTGATCAAAAATACATTTAAAGAGTCTTTTTGCCCAGCTCCAGTGACCAAAACGGGGTATAATACCTTTACATAAGGTGGTTTACCTTGGTCCCCCAAGGCAAAATTTCAAATTTTTGTCAAATTTTTTTGTGAAAAAATCTATTTTTTATGTATAAAAATTACGGAAACGACCTTTCTTATCGTTTTTAGCATATGAAAGTTACTTGGGAGTCGTTTAAACATGATTTATAAATAAGTGAAAAATGCGCACCATCCCTGCAGACAACCCCCAAAGTAAATAAGTTCCGGGTGCTCTTTACTTAAGTTTCAGAAGGCATAAGTTTTGGAGGGAAGGTATTCTATACTAGGGTCAATAATTTATATTTTTCGATAAATTTTGGTCAAATTTCAAAAAAAATTTGCAAAATTTTAGCTGAAATTCTAAATTTTTGAAAGTTTTGGGATGTGCATTAGGTTCATTTTTACTTCGTTTTTACTTATAAGCCATTATTGGCCGGCCAATTAGCCATTCAGCAACCCTAATCTGCCCTCAACCTCCAAAATAAAAAGTGACTGAGATATGGAGCGTTCTGATCGTAAACATGTTTGCCGCAATTTAAAACTCACATTTCAGCAATCTAAAACCTTTCTTCCTATTGCAGGTCTTCTTTTTCTTCTATGACCTGATCGTGTTCATCCCCTTTAAAATCTTTGCGGACCCAGAGAAAAAATTGGAACTTTCTCAAAGAGTCAAGGTAATTTTGTTTGTTTATATCTAAAAAAATTATTCTCAAATTATATTTCCCAAACCATTTTTCAGGCAAGACAGGTGGATCCAGAGAAACCCTCATCTCCCTGGCGCCATGTGGACACCATTGGGAAAAACTTGTGGAACGAGATCTACCCTGGTTGTAACACCCTCGGCAAGATCTGGGATCAGGCAGCCAAGTATGTCTTTTATCTGTTTTTGTGGAAATATACCGTATTTTTCCAATAGTAACCCCGGGCCTTATATTTTTCTCAGGGGGTTGCTACTATTAGAGGGGCCTTCTATCAGGAGGGGGCCTTCTATTAAAGAAGGTAAGGTACCGTATTTCCTCTAATAGAAGCCCTCCCCAAAATCCGGAGTCTTAGATATATTCGGCGCTACTTGGATAAACCCCCCCCCCAATCAATTTTTTCAAAGTGTTTCCAAACACCCTATATCGACTCAAAATCGCCTCAGGAGCTCGAAAAAGGCATTATTTTTGAGTTCTAGTCAATAAAAAGTTGAGTTTTGGGGCCACCTGAAAGTACCCTTTTTGACCATTTTTAAGGAATTTAGGGCTGTATTGGGGTGGAAAGGAACCGAACAGGGGCCAATTTTGTACAAAAAAAGATGTTGAACATAGCTTTGTTGACTGCGTGTAGAAACTCTGGAATGCATGCTTTTCATGCATCCAGAGTCACTTTCAGTGATTTGTGTCTAAGGTATGTGGGTGCGCATCTCAACCCCAAGCCCCTTCATGCATCCAGAGTCACTTTCGAGTGATTTGTGTCTAAGGTATGTGGGTGTGCGCATCTCAACCCCAAGTCAACCAAGCATCCCACTTTCGAGGATTTGTGTCTAAGGTAGATGCATGCGCACTCACTTACCTTAGACATAATTCCGAGCAAGCACGGTCGCAGAGAACTCACTTACCTTAGACATAATTCCGAGCAAGACGTTTGATAAAAAACGCATTAAGAGGTACTTTTTGCCAAGTCCCATGTTGAAAAACAGGGTAAAACAGTCATATGGTCGAGATTTCAAAATGCCCAAAACTCGATTTTTTATAGACTAGAACTCAAAAATAATGTCTTTTTCGAGCTCCTGAGGTGATTTTGAGTCGATATAGGGTGTTTGGAAACACTTTGAAAAAAATTGATTTGGGGGGGTATATCCAAGTAGGGTCATATATTCTTTGCACTTTTAACCAATTTTTTTTTCAATCGACTCTTGCTTATGTTTCATACCAAAATGTAGCCCAGATTCCCAGCTACATTTTGGCATATAGCATGAGTGGTACCAAAAACCAAAAAATGCATCAAAAGGGCGAAGAATAAATTTAAAAGTTCCGGATTTCGCGGACGGCTTTTAATAGAGGAAAGACGGTAGTTGGAAGGCATCCATTTCAGAATGCACTCAGACATCTACTGCATGGGCACCCGATCCGTCGAAAAGGTCAATGAGGAGCGTCAGAAAAATGTTAGTTTTCATCGCTTTTGTGAAATGAGCAATTTATTGGGTTTTCAGGGCCGAACTTTCCAAAAACTGGTACTTGGAGAGTACGAGTGGTTGGACTACACTGGTACGGTTTCTAACTTTTTTTTATTAAAATGGCAATTGTGAACATAGACAAGTCGGAAAATCCAACTCGAGGAAATAGTTGACTGTAAATAATAGTAAACTATGAGAACAGTTAACTATGAAAAAAAGGCAGAATAATCACGGCATGGAGGCAATTACGCGCATAATTCATGTCTTTTCAAGACAAAAACATTTTAAAAAATCAATATTTCAAATTTATAGGCGAGTTTTGAATTTAAAGGGGCATGCCCCAGGCATGTGCACGGGCTGTACTTTTGGTGGCCCGGCCCGGGTAAAAATATTTTCGGCCCGGCTACCAAATAGTCAACAGTAAAATTCACACAATCAACAATGATGCTCATTGTTGATTAGTTACGCTTCTAAAATTATTCATTGAAATATGGTAATTGGACTGTAAATGAGAGAGGAGAGATAATGAGAAATGAATTGGGCACAGTTGAAACAATTTTCATGAAATTAAATTTAAAAAACGGTGGGAGTTCTAACCTTTATAAATTATGACGGGCTTTTTCGGCCAGGCCCGGCCCGTGGGGGTTTTGGAACGGGCCGGCCCAAGCCGGCCCGTGCACATGCCTGGCATGCCCACGCTAATAAGAGGTGGTGCCCGGGAATTCAAAAATTTTTCCTAATTACTGGACTTCTGTACGCATTTTACAACTTGGTTTCTAACAAAACAAGGCCTAGAATTTAATTTTAGGCAAAGTTTTGTTAGAAACCAAGTTGAAAAATGCGTAGAAAAGTTCAATAATTAGGAAAAAGTTTTGAATTACCGGGCAACACCTCTTATTAGCGTGGGCATGCCCCTTTAAGGAGCATTTTTTATGCAAACCGACTATGCTAAACACGAATTCGGTGTTAGAATTTGGCTTTTGCCTAGCAGGGAAGTCAAAATGAATTTTCCACAGAATTCTCGCGTTGCCATGATCACAGTCAACCATAGAAAATAGTTAACTCATTATGCTCAACTGTGAAAAAGTTAATCATTTTTCATAGTTAACGATCATAATTAGGGTTGTCCGGTACCCAAAAGTTGGAGTCGGATACCGAAATTGCGGGTAGGTCTCAAAAATTAGTCAGGTAGCTGAATTTAGATTTTTCATTTTGTATCCCTTTCGCATCAAATTTCCTTTAAATGTTTTTAATTTATGTAAGTTGGTACCCAGATGCGGACTCAAAACCCGAAGTTTTACTGGTTTCAAGTCCAAATATCCCAAAAAACGGGCACCCAACTCTACCACTCTAATGTGAGTTCTCAAGTGTGTGGAAAAATACTTTATTATTAATCAATAAAAAAATTGACTGTAAAACAAAAAACTGTAAACTATATCGCAATTTGCAGAGATTGACGAGTACATTTCGGATGTCTCTCATGGCTTGACCACCCTCGGAATCGAAAAAGGACAGCATGTAGTGATCTATGCAGAGACCAGGATGGAGTGGATGGTCACAGCCATTGCCTGCTTCAAATGTGGATTTCCAGGTGGGTTTTAAAGCTAACCATTTCATTGAAATGCTTGATAAACATATGCTATTCCAGTGGTCACTGTCTACCCAACCCTGGGTCAAGAGGCTATTGCTTTCGCCATGAAAGAGTGTGACGCCGTCGCTGTGATCACTAGCAAGAAGTGAGTCTAAATTTTGTGAACTTTTATAAACTAATTGATTTTGAGGATATCCAGTTATCAAAAATTAGTCAACTGTGGAAATTTGAGAAATTGAGAAAAGTCAGACTGTGGGATAATGGTCAACTGTGAAAAAAGTCGATACTGGGAAACGGTTGAGTCAATACGTTTAGCTACTTTTGTGCCATTGAATTCGCGTCTGGATTTTGATTTTTGCAGTTTGGGACATACATTTCAGCCAGCCCTGAGATGCGCTGGCCTACCCAGCGCCTAAGGCTTCACTTAAGTTTAAAAATTAAAAAAGGCACGAATTGAAAAAGGCACAAAAGTGACCAAACACCCCTACGCCAGTTGACTATGAGGTTTCGCTAACTGTGCCATTGGTTGTTATGACAGTTGATTGACTGACTGTGGGGTAGTATTGCCGAGTGTGAAAGTTGACTAAATTATAAAATCTCAAATAGTTAGCCACCTCAAAAAATTGGCCCTGTAAAAGCCAACTGCAGTCTAAGTGTTGACTGAAAAAATTGACTACATCACCCACAATCAATCAAAAAATACAGTTAACTAATTAAATCATAAATGATTACAGTCGATTCTCGATACAACGAACCCCCAAAAAGTTCGTTCCCGCCTAGGGTCTGACACTTTTTTTAGCCCGCTTTTTGAAGCCTTTAGTTGTCTTTGACTGGTGTAGTCCAAAACATTGCAATAGTTTTGCCGAAAAGACCCGCGCCTCTCGATACAACGAACACTTATTTTCAAAAAAGGTTTCAAAAAGGTGAAAATAAGTATTCGTTATATCGAGAGGCACGGGTCTTTTCGGCAAAACTATTGCGATTTTCAGAATTGATTGGTAAAATCGCAATCCTTGCGATGTTTTGGTCTAGACCAGCCAAAGACAACTGGCAAAAGGCTTCAAAAAGCGGGCTAAAAAAAGTGTCAGACCCTAGGCGGGAGCAAACTTTTTGGGGGTTCGTTGTATCGAGAGTCGACTGTATCACCAAAAAATGGACAACTATGAAGATAGTTAAAAAAAAATTTACAGCTAACTATATCCTTATTTTTTCAGCCTACTGCCCAATGTGTCTGAAGCCATCAAGGACTGCCCGAACATCAAGAACATAATCTACTACACTGACCTACACCAAGATCCTGAAGCCGACAAGACAGCCAGTGCTGAAGTGAAGGAGAGCTTCATCAAGAACACGCGGAACCTCTACTCTTTTGATGCAGTGGTCGACATGAGTGAAAGTACAGGTAACTCAGTCAACTCAATGGCAAAAATGTTCTGGAAAAACTAATTTATTTTGTTCAGATGTCATAGATGTGGATGTTAAGCCTGATGACGTTGCCCTGATCATGTATACTTCGGGTAAATATTTTAATCCACTCCAAAATATTTGGGCTCTCTTTTACTACCAAGTAAAGTTTGTGATTTTCAAGGAGTTAAATTTTAATTTCTTCACATTTTCTGTCCACGGTCAAAAAAAGGTGTCCGGCGGAAACTTGGGACCGGAATTTGATTGAGTCAGGACCAGTGTTTTCAAAAGTCACACTATCACACTTGGGTCACACTAACTTCACCGACTTTTTATCTGAAATTTTGTTTTCTTATCTAAGATGTTTTTACATCATCTTGTAGCTGAGATTTTTCTCTATCCTTTGAGTGGTCAAACACTTCAGTTAAAAATAATTTTTGACAAAATCACACCAAGTGTGACCTTAAAGTCACGCTTTTTATGAAAAGGTGTGACTTTAAGGTCACACTTGGTGTGATTTTGTCAAAAAAATAATTTTTAACTGGAACGTTTGACCACTCAATGGATAGAGAAAAATTTCAGCTACAAGATGGCGTAAAAACATCTGAGATAAGAAAACAAAATTTCAGATAAAAAAGTCGGTAAAGTTAGTGTGACTTTTGAAAACACTGGTCAGGACCCTTGCCTCGATATTTTCCGGCCCGGTTTTTATCACGAAATTTTTTATGTAAACCCGAAAAGTAAGCCCAACAACGGCTGATTTTGTAATGAAAATAAAAAATTGATGAAGCCGCGAATTCAAAAAGAACGTCACAAAATGGCCCAAGCGCCGACGCACATGTAAAATGTGCCTCTGTAAAATGGGGGCATTGCCTAGACTGATCACACCAACATTTGCCGAAATGTAGTTAATTAAAGTTTTAGGAATGGATAAAACTGGAGTAAAATATAAATTTCACGCATTTTGATATTTTTTTAACTGGATTGGCTTCGAAAATTCCTTGACCTTCTATAAATTCTTAATCTGTGTGAAAAATAGGGTTGAGTCCAGTGTTTCCGAAATGAAAACATTTTCTCACTGAAAAAATAAGTTAACTATTTTTTCAGTGAAAAAGCTGAAAATGAGAATGCCTTTTTGTGGTCTTTTTCTGGCAAAATCCTGAAATCTGACCAATATGAGCCCGACCTAACTTATAATTTTACGTCTGGCTCATGCTCAGGGTTGTTACACAGTTAACTCGATTTTTCAAAATAATTTGCCCTTATTTCTTGTTTTATGCTTTTTTTCTCTAAAATTTTGAGCAGGTCACCCCACGTTTGAAAGCCTAGAATGTTGGCTAATGGCATTTCTTGGTTTATTTTACAAAATGTATATATTTTATTACAAACACTTTCGAATTATTTTCGAACTTTTAATTCGAAATAGTTCGAAAGTGTTTGTAATAAAATATATACATTTTTGTAAAATAAACCAAGAAATTTTTATGCCATTGGGTAGCCAACATTCCAGGCTTTCAAACGTGGGGTGACCTGCTCAAAATTTTAGAGAAAAAATAGCATAATAACAAGAAATAAGGTCAATTTTTTGTGAAAAATCGAGTTAACTGTGTAACAACCCTACTCATACTGGTCGGAATCATACTGGTCATAAAAGACCTTAAAAGGCATTCTCATTTTCAGCCTTTTCACTGAAAAGATAGTTAACTTATTTTTTCAGTGAGAAAAATGAGCCATGTGGTGGAATATGGCTGAACCATTTCAAAATAGCTATTTGGCCAACCCTTGGTGATCCTTACTTGGTGATCACTGATCATGGCCAACTTTTAAAATTTATGGTAAAAATGACTGTGAAAATAGGCGGGTTTCGGCCACATGACCAATTTCAGGCAATTTGCCCAAAATAGTGAGCTAAAACAGTAAAATTGATTAAATTCTTCTTATTTTGCAGGCACTACTGGTAACCCCAAAGGCGTCCAGCTTTCGCACAAAAACATTATTGCCGCAATCACTGGTCAGTCAGCTGTGATCCCTGTGGAGTAAGTTTTACTCATTCTTGGAGTTTTGCATTCACAGATAGTTAACTATACGCTTTTTTCCAGCCAAAACGACACATACATCGGGTATTTGCCACTGGCTCACATTCTTGAGATCTGTGCTGAGCTGGTTGTGCTCTCGAAAGGTAGGAGACTTTTTATTTAACAAAAATATTCGTGGACTCAATTTCCAGGTTGCCGCATTGGCTATTCCTCTGCTCAGACCCTGTTCGACCGTGCGCCAAAGATCCAGAAAGGGTACTATTTGAATAAAATTTTCTTGCTGTTTCATACTTTAAATTATTTGTTCTCAGTTCCAAAGGAGATTGTGGAGAACTGAAGCCCACCCTGATTGCATGTGTTCCCGTAAGTATTACAAAATTGATTATCAGAAAATTGTGAATGATTGAAGGGAGTGGTTAATCCCTTTAAAAATAGTCACAGTGACATCTAAGCGGAGTGACCTAGGCAGTTTTGTCGTTGCGAAAGCGCTACCATCCTTTACAGAATTCTGTCATACGAATAAAGTGGTGGGGCGTGGAGATTGGCATAAAAAATTTTCCGTGGGGAGGAGCGCGGGCCAACCCTAGTTACAGCTATAGGGGTAATCATCACAGCTCCCTTCCCTTGACCTGTGAAATGAGGCAATTTACCCGCCCCCCACTTCGGAAAAAGTTTGATTTGCTGCTCTGGTCATTGTGCCGGATTCGGAAAGGAGAAGTTGGTCACTGTGGCCGGGGACACTGTGTAGGGGGTTGACCGTAGTGGAATGGAGGCTAGATTATCACTGACTAAGAGCCTACGGTTGAGTGTAGTCTAACTGAAAGCGATTTTTTGTTAGGACCAGAGCTCGGAGGCACGCTTTGTGAGCAGAGGCAGGAAAAAATTTCGAATCATAGCCATCGTTAAGAAACGCTGCTAGCTAATTCCAGCAATCAAATTTTTCGCAAAGTTAACTACTTTTATAGCATCATTAAAATTTTGCAGGCCATCATGGACCGCATATTCAAAGCAGTGTCAGATGAAGTCAAAGAGAAATCGCCAATCCAACGAGAACTTTTCCGCATTTGCTATGAACGAAAACGAGCTCGGTATGAGGAGGGCTACTCCAGTCTGGTCATGAATAGGTAGGCTTTTTTTAGCTTCATTCTTGTTTCACTTCCTTTGCTATTGTAGGTTGGCCTTTGACCGAATTCGAAAACTGCTGGGTGGCCAGTTGCGGTTTGTACTGTCGGGAGGTGCCCCTTTGAATGCTGAGACCCAGCGCTTCATGAACATTTGCTTCTGCTGCCCCGTGGTGCAAGGTTACGGACTTACCGAGACTTGTGGTGGGGCTACTCTCGCTGACCGTAAGTAAATTTTGGGTTTTTCGGAAAATCAGTGATCTCTGTAGAAAGTAGTCAAAAATCCTCAGCTCTCCTAATACCCACATAGTTCAGTGGTTAAGATTTTCATTTGAGCGCAGAACTTTGACGTGTTCGATTCCCATTTGAAACGAACACGTTTTTATACCATAGTTAATGGCATTTTTGTGAATTTTTGACAGTATCCCAAATGCATCCCCCCCCCCTCGAATTTTTTTTACTTTTAAATAAAAGTATCCATTTTCAGCTGAAAATTTTGGCACCCCAGTAGGCGTAAAAGTTCCACAGAGATCCGAATTATAAAGCAGAATTCGAAAAAAATACTTAGTCGCTAAGATATGACCTTAAGTTGGAGTAAAGTTAAATGGTCATTTTTTAAAATATTGACACTCCAACTTTAGGTCATATCTCAGCGACAAAGTATTTTTTTTCAAATTCTGCTTTATGATTCGGATTGCTGAAGAATTTTTCGCCTACTGGGGTGACTCAAAATAAAAAAAATTCAGCTGAAACTGAGCACTTTTATTTAAAAGTACAAAAAAATTTTCGAGAGGGGGGGGGTGCACTTGGGCTTTTACGTGAATTTTTTTGTACTTTTAATCACAAGCACCAACTTTAAGCCAAAGAAAAATTATTTTGAGGTACTCCGTAACCCAAATTTCTTCTGGAATCTGAATCACTTAACCAAATGTCGAAAAAAAATCTGCTTAATAATGATTTAGATTTCCTAAAATTTTTCGCATACTATAGTGCCTCAGAATAATTTTTTTGGCTAAAATTTTTTTTTATATCAAAGTATAAAAAATTTCGCGATAAATACCACGAACTATTTCGACCAAGATCATTTTCATCATTTGTCTTTTTTCGATTTTTAGAGCACGACTTGAGCACCGGATCAGTTGGTCCACCACTCCGATGTTGTGAGATTATGTTGCGGGAATGGGCTGAAGGTTGATTTATTTGAATGGAATTTTTCCACAAATAAATCCAAATTTATTTCAATTTTCAGCCGGCTATTCGCCAAGCAACGAGACGCCCCAAGGTGAAATCCTTATTCACGGTGACAATGTGGCCATTGGCTACTACAAGAACGAGGTTTGAGCTGAAATATACATATCAAATCCTGTAGTATAGCCGCACATTTCAGGAGAAAACCAAGGAAGACTTCATCACTCTCAACGGAAAACGCTGGTTCGCCTCCGGAGATATTGGCGAATTCAGGGACGATGGATCTCTGAGAGTCATTGGTAAGGCTAGTTAGGGTCCAGTCCAGTTCCACTGACCTGGCAGCCCGTCATCTGTGACTCCCAGCTGGATCCGACAGTTTTACCCTCATTCCAAAAGTATTTCGACAGTTTTATTAGGCTAGCCAAAAAATTTAGAGAGCGTTACTGGGTTGGAACCACAGTTGGCACCGGTGCCAACTGTTCACTTGGTTATGTTTTAATAAAAAAATACATATTTTTAAGTATTATTTTTATTCTAAGCCCATCCAGTAGCCAGAATTTCTTAAGGAATCCGAATCACTGAATATAATTTAAAAAAAATTTCGTTGTCGAGGTATAAGCGAAAGTTGGAAAATAGACAGTATTTACCTGTTTTTACTAATTTTCATCATATCTCGACAACCAAGCATTTTTTTAAAATTCTGTTCAGTGATTCGGATTTCTGAAAAAATTCTGGCTACTGCGATAGCTTAGAATATAAAACTTACCTAAAAGTAGGTATTGACATTAAAGGATAACCATCGCTGCCAACTGTCCTATGTCCGTCTATTTCTCGGCTTTATGTTTTTGACCCACTTTTTGAAGACTCTTCTCAGACAGGTTACCATTCGTTTTGTAGCCAGTGAGATGAGCTACAAAATGATAGGTAACTTGCTTAAGCCCTGTTCACAATGGACGCGTCTGGCTTTGGCGTTTGGCTTTGGCGTTTGGCTTCGGGGTCACCGAGTGTTCACAATGAAACGCTAAGCGCCAAAGCCAGATGCCAAAGCCAAACAGTGTTCACAATGAAAATGTTCAACAAATATTTATTTCAACAAATTTATTCGTGGTATTCGTAACAACAAAATTCCATAACAACAAATTAGATCATTCTGTTTTGCCACTCAAGAAATAATGCACAAGTTTCTGACGATTTTCTTCTGCTTCGACACGACTTCTGTTTGCTCCACGCCGACGCATCTGAACCTGAACGCCAAACCATTTTTCAAATTTTTTTGAACGTCTGGCTTTAGCGTTTGGCTTTAGCATTTAGCGTTAAAATTGTTCATTGTGAACACTCTTTGGCGTTTGGCTTTGGTGTTTGGCTTTGGCGTTTGGGGTTTCATTGTGAACACCAAAACTCCAAAGCCAAACGCTAAAGCCAAAGCCAGACGCGTCTATTGTGAACACGGCTTTAGAGAAGCCTGCAAAAATAGGTCAAAAACACAATGACAAAAATACGATTTTTAAATGAGTAAGGGATGGTTGGAGGTTATACCAGGGATGTGATCTGTCCTTATTAATAAGATTTGTCCTTATTTTGGGGACACCAAATATTATTTATTGTTAAGGTTTTACGTCAAAATCTTATTTTGGTACAAAAATAGCAATAAGCACTGGATAAAATGGCATATTTCGCCAAAATACCCTAAAATGTCCTTATTTTGAGTAAATTTTCTTATTTTCAAAATTTTGAGATCTCATCCCTGGGTTATACAGTAAATGAGTGCCGGACGAGCTGTGAGGGCATACATCTGGGGTGATTGTGACCGGGTTGTTGGAACTGGTCTGTAAATATGATCTGAATCATTGCTAACGAAAACTATTTACAGACCGCAAAAAGGACTTGATCAAACTGTCGCATGGAGAATACATCTCATTGGGCAGGGTCGAGACCTCCCTGCTCACCAACCCCAATGTGGATGTGAGTTTTTAGAAATAGCTTTTAGACGAACGAGCTAAATATATATTCCAGAACATCTGTGTGTACGGAAACTCCAACCGAGACTTCCTGGTTGCCCTAGTTGTGCCCAACCAAAAGAACCTGGAGGCTTTGGCCGACAAGGTGAGCATTTGACTTCGGGGACTTGATTTAAAAATTTTATTTTAAATTTTAGGCAGGAGTAAGCGGCAAGAAGTGGGAACAGTTGTGCCAAGACAAAACCGTCAGAAAAGCGCTGACCAAAGAGCTTACCGACTATGCTTCTGGTAAATATTATAACTATCTTTTTCGGCTTATACGCAGTTGTATAAATGAAATTATGGAGTGCTAGGTTTACGGCCGGTAATGAGGCTGGACGGCATTGTACGGCCGGTCGAAGGCCGACCGAATTTTTTTTCATAGGACGGGACGGTGGACGGCCGGCGCAAAAAATAAAAAGTGAGGACGGCCGTCCTTATTTTTGTCTATTAAGAAAATGCATATTTTAATATATTATCAAAGATATTTATGAAAAAGGTCATTTTCGGAAATCTTCGGACGGCCTTAGGACGGCCGAAGAAAATGAACGGCGCCGAAATTTTGAAAAGCCTGGCGCTGGCGCCCTATTTTCCGAAACGTGAAAGTATGGACGGGAGGCCGTCCATTTTTTTTAAATGTGGTCACTATGGCCGCTACAGAGAAAAGTTGCGTGTTTAAATGTCAAAGTTACGAGATTTTTTTTACGACTGGTGCAATCGGAATCCTTGCGATATTTGGGACCAGACTGTCAAAACAGAAGTGACAAATACCTTCAACAACTAAGGTAACAAAAGTGTCGGACCCTCGGCAGGAACTTGAGTAGGGTACCGCCATATACAGGTTGACTGTGTATTCAGTCTACTTACAGTGGTCATATATAAGTAGGGCTGTCGATGTCTAGCTTAAAGAGTTAAGGTGTAGGTAAAATCGTCTTTTAGGGTGCCCGTTTATTGGAGACTGCCCGTTTGTTTTCCAATCACCTTCTAGGGTACCCGTTTATTGGAGACTGCCCGACTATTGGAGACTACCCGTTTATTTTCCAATCACCTTCTAGGGTGCCCGTTTATTAGAGACTGCCTGACTATTGGAGACTACCCGTTTATTTTCCAATCACCTTCTAGGGTGCCCGTTTATTAGAGACTGCCCGACTATTGGAGACTACCCGTTTATTTTCCAATCACCTTCTAGGGTGCCCGTTTATTAGAGACTGCCCGACTATTGGAGACTACCCGTTTATTTTCCAATCACCTTCTAGGGTGCCCGTTTATTAGAGACTGCCCGACTATTGGAGACTACCCGTTTATTTTCCAATCACCTTCTAGGGTGCCCGTTTATTAGAGACTGCCCGACTATTGGAGACTACCCGTTTATTTTCCAATCACCTTCTAGGGTGCCCGTTTATTAGAGACTGCCCGACTATTGGAGACTGCCCGCTCATAAGAAGAAAAACACTATTTTGAACAGTGGGATACGGCTCTGTTAGAATGAATACTAGGGTTGTGAAATGGTCAAATGACCGATCATTGATTGGTCATTTGACCGGTCGAATATTAAAATTTGACCGTCACGAAAAATTTCGGTCAAATGCTATTAGCGTTTTCAACGTCGGTAATTTTGAATTTTTCATCGCGAAACGATAAAGTTACTTTTTGCAGTTTTATTTTGAATCAAAATTTTCAATAAGTCATTTTTTTCTTGCGCGAATACTTTTGCTTCCAAATTTTC
This sequence comes from Ditylenchus weischeri, assembly GCA_029231635.1. Classification (NCBI taxonomy): domain Eukaryota; kingdom Metazoa; phylum Nematoda; class Chromadorea; order Rhabditida; family Anguinidae; genus Ditylenchus; species Ditylenchus weischeri. The sequence goes on along the minus strand of JAMRYI010000904.1, from coordinate 24,942 downwards.
CGAATTCAGATGTTTTTGAAGTTTTGACGTTGGGGAGTTGACTGCATAGCGAGAGTTAACTGTATAGCGAGGGCCAACTATCAAACATAAATTAAATTATAATAAATTTTATATCATAAATTTTACCCAAAATTTACTTGGCGGTTAAAAAGAGTAGAACTTGTCGAGAGTATTAAGCAGGCTTGAGAGTAATTAGCAACTAATTACTCGAAAAGTATTTGTGCGGCTATATTCACAACCCTAGTAGATTCTCTGTCATGCCCTGTATAATGTTTGGGTAAATTTATTAAATGACCAGAATTTGGTCATTTGTTGTCATTTGATAGGTCAAATGACCGAATTTTCAAATGACCGGTCATTTCACAACCCTAATAAATACGGTAGTTTACACGCCCTACCTTTTAAAATAAGGATCAAATATGATTATTATTTAAAAATAAACCAGTAAACTTTATCACAAATTTCAGGCAAACTGCAAAAGAGTGAGATCCCACACAATGTGTACATTTGTGCCGAGCCTTGGACACCTGTTTCTGGACTGTAATCATCTTTTTTCTTATCATAATTGACTTTATTAACTAGTTTTCTCAATTTGCAGACTGACTGAGGCGCTGAAACTGAAGCGCAAAAACATTGAGAAGGCGTTTGAGAAGGAGATCAAAGCTATGTATGCTTGAATGCATCTCTATTTGAAAATATGGGCAAATTAATTATGTTTGTGTGTTTGAAATATACAGGGTGTCCCATTATAAACGCTTGATTGAATTTTGGCCATAACTTTTTTTAATTCCCGCCTTTTGGCGAGATCTTTTTTTATTCAAAAGAGCAGCTTCTAGGCAAGCGAATGACACCAAACATGCCGATAACACTTTATTCAAATGAAGAAAAAGCACAAAAAACCTTAGTTCCGACTCTCTTCTTGTTCTTAAGGTCGCCTTCTTGGAACTTGACGTACCATTGCTTGATTCTCTTGGTATCCGGCGTTGTCGCATTTCTCCCCAATTCTTGCCGATATCTCTTCTGAAAGCTTGTGACGCTCTTGCTTTCTTGGATGAACCATTCGACGCACTGGGATCGTTGCTGAGGAGAGTATGACATCTGAAAATACACATTTTTTTAAATGCAAAATTCTTAACAAAAAAAACCTGTCAACAGTAAAAATGTGGTGTCATTCGCTTGCCTAGGAGCTTCTCTTTCAAATTAAAAAAAGATCTCGCCAAAAAGCGGGAATTAAAAAAAGTTATGGCCAAAATTCAATCGGGCGTTTATAATGGGACACCCTGTATTTCTGTATTTGGACATATAAAATTAGCTGAATTTTGAAATTTTTTGTTGTTAAAATGATAATAATAAAATAATATGACTATAAAGATAAGCGTGTTCTTGGCATTGTGTTTCCAATTACTTTTTGAAGACTGCTTTTAGGCAAACTACCACTTACAAGGGGCATAGGTGGTGAAAGCACACTTCACACCGGTTCGAACTGTCCACTTGACTATTTTTTAATAGAGATACCTAGTTTTATGTATTTTTTTTTATTATTTCAAGCCACGTCAGTGAACAATTTCCTCAGAATTTAATTTCCGCCGAAATTTCCTCAGGAATCCAAATCACTGAACAGAATTTTGAAAAAATGCTTGGTTGTTGAGATATAGTATACAGGGCTCCCAAGTTGTCTGATTTATCAGCCATTTGCTGATTTTGGGCCTTCGATGCTGATTATTATTTTTTTGGCTGATTTGCTGATTTTGGCTGATTTCGGCTAATTTTGGCTGATTTTGACTGATTTCGGCTGATTTTGGATGATTTTGACTAATTCTATGAAGAATTGATAAAACAATTAATAATTTTTGGGTATAATTGTTAAATTCTCGCCCTTTCTATTAAAAAGTTTACGCTACATATTCATTACACTTGTGCTCTGACGATGATCAATGATTGACGGTCAAGCGTTGCAGTTTCCCATTGTAATTACAACAGGAAATGACAACAGGAATTCGCTCAAGCCAGAAACAGTGAAGTGACTCCTCCAGGTGAACGTTAATTTCGATAAAACTTGCGTGGAAATGTACAAATGTCTTATCTCTGATAGAAAATTGTTAAATGATGTTCGCGGTTGGGAGAAATATGTAATATAGTGTTGTATATTGGAATTTAGTGTAGTTTTGTTGTTTTTTATCCGGAATAAAGTAATTTTTGTAACAATTTATGTGTAGCTGATTTTCGGCTGATTTTCGGTAATTTTTGGCTGATTTTTGACCCCAAATGCTGATTTTTGAAAATTTTCGGCTGATTTTAGAGTCATCTTACTTGGGAGCCCTGAGATATAGGCTAAAGTTGGAAAACAAAGAGTATTTTCATATTTTGGATCATATCTCGACAACCAAATTTTTTTTTCGAAATTATGTTAAGTGATTCTGATTTCTGAGGAAATTTCGGTTACTGGGGTGGCTTGAAATAGGAAAAAATTACACAAAATTGAGTATCTCTATTAAAAAATAGTCAAGTACCCAGTTCGCACCGGTGCGAAGTGTGCCATGTCCGGCATAGGCGCCTATCAGCGCCTTCATTGTGTTTGCACCTTTTAATAATAGCTTATCAATCACAACAAAAATTACAGGTGTGACCAAGGCATATTTTTGCACCGGCAGCTGCAGTAGAACCTTTTTTCATTTCGGTACAGAATAAATCAAATATTTTTTTGAGGGTATGAGGTGCGTTATTTGTAGGAAATACGGTATCTTACAGAGCCATTACTTTCCAGGAGAAAGCATTTTATCAGTATTTTTTGCAGATTCATAATTTTCATTAAATATTCCACAAAACGATATGCTGTTCACACTTACCGTATAATCTCTATTAATCCCCCACCCCTGACTTTGAGTACTTACATGTCAGGCTGGAGTAAATATTTCGCAAATATGTTTTTTGCGTTTCCTCGACTCTTATGAGCTCTACCGATTCCGTTTTTTCGATTTTGGATTTTTAACTAAAAATTTTGAATTTGACCTAAAATTTTTCACATTTCTGGGGGAATTGAGAATTAATCCTGCTGGAGTGTTAAAATAGGTTATACGGTAGTCTGTCTAGTGGGATAACATTTATAGCTAGGGTTGTCGAGCCTAGGGCTCGCAATCGAGCTTTCGGCTCGAAGCTCGACTTTTTTTCGAGCTTCGAGCCTCGAGCTGTGCCCTTGAAATTTTTGACTTTAACCCCAATAAACTTATTCAACAAAACCAAAGCACAATACTTAAACATTTTCCTTCAACAACGAATTAACTTCTATAAATTTATTGGCTATATATTCTTCTATGAAGTAGTAGATTTCTCATCTCTTCCCAAAGCCAAAGATTCAGATCTGAGGACACTGTCAGTGTCTATTGATCGAATCTGTCGACAGCTTATGGCTCAGGGCGAGGATGTCAACCATTTTCAAATTCAGCAAATTATTGAAGCTAAGCTTTCAAAATGGGTCTTAAAAGAGATGTTCAAAATCTCTGTCAAAGATCCACAGTGGAACGCTACAAAACTGAGAGCTAATTTGGTGGAATAAGTCAAAATCAGTCTCAAAGCTGATGAGATTCTGAGTAATCCATATGGAGACTCAAAAGGTTCTGAATCCAAGCATACAGACAAAAAGTCATTGTGGTATCAGGTTGACAAGTATGGTACATACTACCTTATCTAACTTTCAACCTTACCTTTACTCCCCTACTTTTACCCCTACCTTTTACCTCTATCGGGTGGGGCAAAATGTCCTTGGTGAAATTTTGAGAAAAGATTTTGTTGACATTTTTTTTCGGAAAAATATTAAATATACAGTTTTCAGCCCTATTTATCCTCTTTCAAATGGTATATCAGAGTTAGAGTATCAGACATAGAGTATCTGACATAGACTCAAATGTTTTATCGAATTTTGAGCGTCACGACAAAATTTTATCTCCATGTTGTAGCGCAGCTCAACAGCTACAAAACCATGTTACAGAGAGTCTGAAGTCTCTGTTTGAAGCCAAATGGTGACTTATCTAAAATAATCCAGCTAATTCTTATATACCATTCGAAAGAGGATGAATAGGGCTACAAAAAACTGTATATTTGGAATATTTTTTCTAAAACAAAAATGTCAACAAAATCTTTTCTCAGAGTTCCACCAAGGACTTTTGCCCCACCCGGTACCTCTGCCTCTACCTCTAGCTTATATCCCTAAAAGTAAGAGTGCAAGGTAGGGGTGAAATGATTATCACAACCGCGAAAATTCTTGTTTATTTGTTTTAAAGCTAAGATAATTTGAAATAGATAGCCGGCAAACGACTATCACCTCATATAATAACCTAATAATGTTTTATTGGAGATGAGTTTTGATAATTCATTGAGTCTGTATTTTTTCAACCAGAAAATAAAGAACTTCTAGCTGTTTCTTTGTATAGCCTTCGAGATTGCTGAATCAAGCCATTTTTGAGATCAATACCTCGGTTATGCGGCACCTGATTTTCAAAAACGGGTGCGGGATAACCGAGGTTTGCGGGTCTTTATGACGAAATTTAAAAATTTTGGAAAAACGACAGGCAAAAACAGAATTCTTGCGATATTTCGGACTAGACTGGCGAATCACATTTAGCAAAAGACTTCGAAAATTAAGCTGAAGAAAGTGTCGGACCCAAGGCGGGAACGAACTTCTGAAAGTGCCGGATAAACGAGGTCCGACTGTAATATTTAAATCTACAAGGCTGATATTTACATTATATAAGGCTTTCAGAATCCATCACGAACTTATTTCACACCCGTTATGGAAATTTACGGCTCATGCGTGAATTTTGGGCAGGACTTCGTTATACCGCCTCCTCCCAAAAGTGTGTTTTGACTTCTTTCTTAGACGTTTCAAGCTGTGAAACGTATGAAAGGTCCGAAAAATGGGTTTTCAGGTGGCGGAAAGAGATTTTTCGAAAAAAAATTTTCCCAAAATTCTTATTTTCTTCGTTCAGATTTCTTTATTCCTAACCCAACAATAACATACAATAACACGCTTATACTCCATTTCTCCATTTCTGATTTTTTAGTATTTTTGTATTGAATTATGATAACAAAAAAAAACAAATGCTTGCACTACTTTTTATGTTTGGCCGCTTCGCGGACAAAGACCCAACTTGCTCCTCATTGCAAGGGATGAGGAAGGGTGTACAAGGTAGTGCAGGCACATGATAAAGTAGTGCAGGCATTTGTTTTTATTCGTCATAATTCAATACGAAAATACTAAAAAACTCGGTACTTGTTCACTTGGGTGGGGGGCATATTATAATCGTCAAAAACTCATGTTTAAACGTCTCCTAAGTAATTTTTATGTGCTAAAAACGATAAAAAAGGTTGTTTTTTACACTTTCCTACGTAAAATTGATTTTTCGGAGAAAATTTTTTTGACCGAAATGTGACTTTTTTCCTTGGGGGACAAAGGTAAAACATCTTATATTAGGGTATTATACCCCATTTCGGTCACTGGATCTGGGCAAAAAGAGCCTCTAAATCAGGGCTTCGAATGAAACATTTTGAAAAAAAGTACGTTTTCCAAAAAAAAAAGATTTCGGGGGCAAAAAGAGCCTCGAAATCAGGGCTTTGAATGAAACATTTTGAAAAAAAGTACGTTTTCCAAAAAAAAAAGATTTCGGGGCCAAAAAAAGTACATTTCACAAAACACGCTCAAATCGCATTCAACACTTTATTTCACTTCAAATAATAACAGTTTCAAACAAATAAATCAATGCAAACACTGTGTCATTCCCATTTTTCACCACCTTGAATTTTATTTCGAAGTTCTCTGTTATTCATGATAGAGAAGATAGAGAACGGCTGCTCACCCAGTTCCTTCAGCAAACATTCCACCGAGTACGGAGCCAACACGCCTAAGGATTAAGAAGATAAAGAATCGCCTAGGAATCCCAAAAAGGAAAAACCTTTCAGAATTCCTTGAGTTTTGTCTCGTCCACATCCGAACTTCTTGGCCACTTCGGAATCTGAGAACATTGTGCGGAAGAGAGCGTCTGAAGAGCAACAGTCGGTCGAGGAGAATGCTTGGTTGTGAGTCGCGACGTGGAAACCCCAGGCTCCTTCAGCGGCAGCAGTCTTGTCATCGTTGGTACTCGGCGCACTTCTGCTCGGCAGAAAGTTTGATAGAGATGGTTTATTGGACCTTTGGAATAAGGACGCTAAAGGCAGGAGATTTTTCTGGACGTCTTTTACACATTTCTCTTCTTTTTGTGGGTCAGTGTAAAAATAAAAGTGTAAGGGAATGAGTATAAGGTTCCTCTTAGGCATGTTTCTAGTCTCAGGGAAGTTTTTATTTGGGCTCTCACCTTGTAAAATCTTCTCGTGTGTAGCCATCGATAGAGCCCTGAAAAGATAAACCAATAACAAATCATTCAAAGCAAAAGAAACCTTGTAGTGTTAGCAGCCTTGGCGTTTTCCTTGTGCTTTGGCTTCTGCTGATGCTGCGAGATCGCTGCTTTGCCCATCGACGACAGATTGATCTCATCTTTGCACGGGATACAGAAAGCGTGAAAGTCGTCCTTCCCCTTGCGGATCAATTTTTACGTAGCAAAATGTAAAAAAAACAACCTTTTTATCGTTTTTAGCACATAAAAATTACTTAGGAGACGTTGTCGTTGGTGAAAGTGTATTTGAGAAATTCTATCCAACGACAACGCCAACCTTAATGTTTTAAAAAAGAGCCATAAAACAATTAGAAACAAATTTATTGTCATAAAGATTTGTTTTCATGTATATCGTAAAAATTACTTAGGAGACGTTGTCGTTGGTGAATCAGTTTTCGACGATTATAAAATGCGCCCCCCCCCCAAGTGAACAAGTGCCAAAAATCAAATGTCTGCACTACTTTCTAAAAAACTTCAAAATGCAAGAGCAAGATAAAATACAACCACACACCGCAACATTTAAAAAAAAATTTAGTTTTTCGTCAAAAAATGTTTTTTTCAAAAATGTCTTTCCGCCACATAAAAACATGTTTTCTTGACTAATAAATACCTGAAAAGCCGGAATAAGTGGTCAAAACATATTTTTGGTGGGAGACGGTATGATGAAGTTTAGCCAAATTTTGCGTATTTCAAGGTAAAATAACACTAAAGTGTTTTTAGATTTTTTTCAAATTCGAAAAGTGGTTAAAATCGAATTTCAAATGACGTCTCTTTCATGTAGGCCAGTACAAAGCTGGATTAGGCTATAATTATTGTCCGAGATTTAGTTTCAGAGCGTTTTTAAAACCAATAATATTCCTACCGTGTTCTCTAAAACAGTCCCATGCCGCTCTATTTTCTCTTCCAGATTATTTTTTCAAATAAAAAATATATTTGCGTTTTCGTTGGCGTCGTCGTTGTTGTTGTTGCAGGCGGATTTTTTTTTATTAATGTTGCCGTTGGTGAAAGTGTATTTGAGAAATTCTATCCAACGACAACGCCAACCTTAATGTTTTAAAAAAGAGCCATAAAACAATTAGAAACAAGTTTATTGTCATAAAGATTTGTTTTCATGTATATAGGGTGACACACAGGATAATTTTGTATGAGCAAACTTTGTGTATAAAATTTTTCAAGATAAAACTTTTTTATTTAAAAGATGTGGTCAACAAAGAGAATGATTTTTTTTCTCAACAATATTGTATTTTTAAAAAATTATATCTTTCCATATACCGTATTTTTTCTAACTAAAACCCGAGTTTATAATTTTTCGATCCCCCCCCCTCGAGGCGGGTCCATAATTAGAGACGGGTCTATAATTTTTCAACCTCTATGCACACAAATAAATTGTAACGCATTGTTAAGGGTATGGGGTGTTGTTTTTGAATTTCTTATCCCACTGGGTGCACATCATATCTTTTACTCTACTTTTTTGCAAATTCACTGACTACACTGACGGCAGGAAGCAGATCTAGATTTTGAGTATAAGGTTGTAAATCACCATGTGAATTAAAATTGCAAAAAACGTCAGTTCCAAAATAGTACCGAAAAGTTACGGGCAGCCTTGGGTAGGATGGCAGGGAATTGGACATCGTTATATGTTTTTCAGCTTTAACTGAATATTACTTTGTTCTTCATGATATCTCAAATGAAAGCCCAGAATCTCGGCTGTATTTTTATTTAGGAAACTTGTGACTTGCAGAAAAAAGTCAGAAAATACCGATGGAACCGGTTAAAGAAAAACCCCAAAAGGATCGATTTCCAGAAGTTGAGCCTATTTTAGTCTATAAAGTCCAGTAGGAGTGAAACCCTGTGCCAAGAATATGATGGTCATTTCGACGCAAAGTTGTAATAAAGGGAGATAAAAAATAAGATTTGCACCTAGTGGTAGTCAAATCTGTGACATAGTCAATGCGTATATAAAGTTACTTCTCCCCTTCAAGTAAAATATGGTAATTTAGGTAAAAAGGTCTGGGGGGGTTTATAATTAGAGACGGGTCCATAGTTAGAGAAAATACAGTAGTGCTTTAATCGATGCCATCATTTACAATGTCATGATTCAATGTCATTGAATCTCCTGCTTGAATAGTAATAACACGTTCGATCTTTAAATTAGATCTTTCTCTAACATTTTGATTGTAAAGACTCGTTCCATCATTGAGCGGATTGTGATTACCTTTCAAATACACATGATAATCACTGGTAAGAATAGCGTCTCGAACATCCTCATTTATGATTTTCTTTATACTTAACTTTAGCTTAGTAGGTGTCATTAAGCGTAAGTTTAACAATGTAGTGTAGTTCAAATGATGTTGAAAATAGACAATTTCTATGTTCACTTCGCATCGTGTGTACACTTGCAATGTATGGCCAACATGGCTAGATAAATCTACTTGATTTTCCAAGATGTGTATCATGTTACCGTCTGAAACACTTTGCTTGTAAACACTACTGTGTCTTTAAGAAAAACCCGTCACGGCTTTTCAAAATGTCTAAAAGAGGTCGATACCTGAGTATGGCGGGAATTCAAAAGGTGTCTATTTTTTCTTAAGAATGTGAATATCAACAGGACATGTGTATGCCAAAATCATCATCTACATGTTGATGTTCTTGAAATGAAAATTTTATAGGTTTTGTCATATTTATTCACGTTCTTCACACCAATGTGTAGCCATGATGATAAGCTTATATTTGCGCTATCACCTGCTACACAACCGAAACCCAATAAATATTCGAATTCTTGAGAAAAAGCAGTCACTCTTTGAATTCCCGCCATACTCAGATACTGGCCTCTTTTGGGCTGTATTGGTTTTCGGCATTAGCAGTTTGGTTTCTGTTTTGTTTAGTTTCAAAAATTTCCGTTTTCGACATTTCCTGTTTTCGGCATTTGCCGCTTTCGGTAAATAAGTTGGGCTTTTACCGTTTTGGAACAAATTATTTTGGAGGTTTTGGACTTCCAATACATTTTTTCAGAACTTTTCTGTTTATAGAAAAATTGGTCTGGAATTTTTCCGTTTTCAAACAAATTCGTTCGGAAATTCGCTAATATCGGAGACTTCTGTCTTCAGTCTCTTTTTAGAATATCCTTCTTAGATGCTACCGTAAAAATCAAAACAAAGCATTTTTCTGATTAAAAATCATGTAGTAAATCCGGTTTGATAAGACAAAAATTTTTATTTGACTTACCCAAACCCTGAAACCTGATTTGGGTACCCTATGGTCGGATGGATATACACCTGGAGGGCCAGAAAAAAATATAGTCAAAATAATAAACAACCGATTAATTCTGACGTGAAATCATGTAAGGAATCGGGTTAAATAGGATTCAAATTGTAATCCCAAAACCCCGGGTGGGTACCCTGTGGTACGTGGATATCCACCTGGCTGGCCTGAAACATAAAAATTTGGTCAACAACAAAAAAACCACTTATTCTAACGTAAAATGTTGTAGGGATTTGGGTGATTGATAGGACCAAATTTGCAATTTTACCCATCTTAATCCAAAAATATGGGATACAGTCAACCTTCGATATAATGTCTGTATATTCACTTTTTATTTATGATGGAGTTTGACTGGCAAAGTTACGCAAAGAAAAGATGGATAGAAAAATGAATCATCTTTGTTCCCGATGGAACAAAGGTCGATGGCCCAGAGTGCCGCCGAATGTTGGAGACCCAAGTGGCCACATGGGCTGAGGCCAACCTGGAGGGCGAGTGGTGCTTCCAGCAAGATGGGCTTCATCGCATCGAGCACTTGAGACTCAGAACTGGATCGCCCTAAACTTCCCGGACTTCATCAAAGTTGACTCCCATTGGAATGAGAAGGCAAGGGGGACTGGGCTTCCAACTCGCCGGAGTGGAATGTGATGGCCTATTTCTGCTGGCCATACCTCCAGTCAAAGACTTGCTCCCAGACCCACAACTCAATCCCGGCATTGAAAGATCCTTGGTCGGGGAAGGGGACGCAGTCACCCAAGAAATGATCCAAAATTCCATTGACAGTTTTCACAAAAGACTGCGTAAATGTATTGCGGCCAATGGTGTTCATTTTAATGAGCAAAATAAAAAGTGAATATACAGACTTGTAGAGAATTTCTCTGCCTACAAAACCTATTATGTGGAATTTTTTAATGCACTATTTTTATTTTCCAAAATGAGCCCAAAATTCTGCCAAAGACTTTCGACTCACCCGTTATCACTGTTTTAGTTATTTTTTGTTATTTCATGTTTTATAGCGATTTTCGTTTATTCGTTTTCAAATTTCAGAGGCGGAAACATGACAGTATAGTTTTTCTTACCTTCATGATATATTTCTTGTGTTTCGCGAGCAGGAGCATTTGGTATTATATAAGAAATCATAAACTTGAACTTTTCAATAGTCATGATATCCGAATCCAATTCAAACTTTAAAATTTTTTTAAATAATTGAATACGCTCTGGTGGAAGATGTGAATTAGGATATACGGTAGCTTTATCTCCTCTTTTTTCAATATTCAGAGTATGTACAGATTCTAATTCTATCAGTTTCAAGTGAATTTGTCCATCAAAATCGTGACTGAAGATTCTGTAATAACGAAATTTACATATAAGACAAAAAGTGTTCCTGAATAACACTGACAGTTATTGTCAGTCACATCGAAAATTTCAAATTTAATTGTCCGTTAGTAATAGGTTTTATATTAAATGTGTGTTAAAAAAAATTATTAGTGTATTATAAAAATACCTTTCAAAGACGATGCAAAACAATAAACAGATCAACTGAAATTTGTAGAGCATAGTGTTTGCTTATCTAAATTTTTAAATGTCATTTCAGGGTCCGTACCGTTTCCCCGAAAAGGACGTTTCCCCGAAAGAACGTTTCCCCGAAAAGGCCGTTTCCCCGAAAGGCCATTTCCCCGAAAGGTCGTTTCCCGAAAAGGCCGTTTCCCCGAAAAGGACGTTTCCCCGAAAGGACGTTTCCCCGAAAAGAAACAAATTTCATATTCAGGTAGATTTTTGGATGACGGAGCATAAATTTAAATTGAAACTTTTTTATTGGAGGATAGAACATAAACAAACTAACGATGAACAGTTAACGAGGAACAAAAATTAAAGAAACAGCAGTAAACGAATAACAGTTATTTCAGCATATTAATCTTCCATCACATAGTTGTTGGCAATCCTTTTGAGGTATTCTTCGGTGTTTCTGATGGCATAGGACTGAACGATTCTCAAAATGCGAGCGTCAGCTTCTTTGTAGACGGTGCGCTTTCCTTTTGCTTACTTGCCTAATTGCCACTGTAGAAAGAGTTGGTCCCTACCCTGCTGCACCGTTTTGAGACCATTGATGAAATTCCAGAGACCGGGATGGCACACGTTGAGTTCTGATTGGATTCGATGATTGGCAGCCTCTGCATAGTTGTTTGTGCGATGATCCGGTTGGATAACATCTATCGCCATTTCGGGATTAGGCTCGGCTTGCTCTGCATCTGCTTGCTGAGGATCGATAAGCGAGGCCAGCAGCTCTTGTTCCCCATCACTTTCTGAATAGTAGACATCATTCACTTCCGCCAGCACTTCTCGGATCATTGCAATAGCTTTTTGAACTGAAAATTCAAAATAGACAAAATCAAAACATTTGACACTGTTAAAGCCCATCAAAATGAGTGCGCAAAAAACATTCTACAAAGAAAAAGGTAAAAGAGTTCAATACTACACAGCTCACAGCGTGTCAATTGATTGGCTGACACGCTATGAGCTGACAACTAACAGTAAATTAAAATGACAGACAAGAAAAACAATTGACAGCCACAAAAATAAAAAATTTTATTTAAAAAAGGCACCAATATGATTTTTAATTTTTTTTTCGGGGAAACGTCCTTTTCGGGGAAACGTCCTTTTCGGGGAAACGGCCTTTTCGGGGAAACGACCTTTCGGGGAAACGACCTTTCGGGGAAACGGCCTTTTCGGGGAAACGTCCTTTCGGGGAAACGTCCTTTCCGGGGAAACGTCCGTGTCCCGTCATTTCAACCAATGCTGTAGTAGTTTGCAGTACCAAAAAAATGAAACATAATTTTTTGGTTTTGGTATGAGTATAAGAAAAGATAGCAACAAAGTCTCTGCGCGCAAAAACCAACTTCCTTGAAAGATTATTTCAACTCTTTTAAATTTCAAAAAGTCATTTTTTCGTAGAACTCAGTTTGGCGCTAGTGAAGAATAGGGTTCCAAAAATCACCTTGGTCCCCCCTGTTGTTTTATTTGTAAGAACAAGAGGGGGGACCAAGCTGTTTTTTATTAAAATTTATTAAAATTTATAGGACCAAACTAGTTTCTACGAAAAACAAGAGGGGGGACCAAGCTGTTTTTTATTAAAATTTATTAAAATTTATAAGACCAAACTAGTTTCTACGAAAAACAAGAGGGGGGACCAAGTTGTTTTTTATTAAAATTTATTAAAATTTATAAGACCAAACTAGTTTCTACGAAAAACAAGAGGGGGACCAAGCTGTTTTTTATTAAAATTTATTAAAATTTATAGGACCAAACTAGTTTCTACGAAAAACAAGAGGGGGGACCAAGCTGTTTTTTATTAAAATTTATAGGACCAAACTAGTTTCTACGAAAAACAAGAGGGGGACCAAGCTGTTTTTATTAAAATTTATAGGACCAAACTAGTTTCTACGAAAAACAAGAGGGGGACCAAGCTGTTTTTATTAAAATTTATTAAAATTTATAGGACCAAACTAGTTTCTACGAAAAACAAGAGGGGGGACCAAGCTGTTTTTATTAAAATTTATTAAAATTTATAGGACCAAACTAGTTTCTACGAAAAACAAGAGGGGGACCAAGCTGTTTTTTATTAAAATTTATTAAAATTTATAGGACCAAACTAGTTTCTACGAAAAACAAGAGGGGGGACCAAGCTGTTTTTTATTAAAATTTATTAAAATTTATAGGACCAAACTAGTTTCTACGAAAAACAAGAGGGGGGACCAAGCTGTTTTTATTAAAATTTATAGGACCAAACTAGTTTCTACGAAAACAAGAGGGGGACCAAGCTGTTTTTATTAAAATTTATAGGACCAAACTAGTTTCTACGAAAAACAAGAGGGGGACCAAGCTGTTTTTATTAAAATTTATAGGACCAAACTAGTTTCTACGAAAAACAAGAGGGGGACCAAGCTGTTTTTATTAAAATTTATAGGACCAAACTAGTTTCTACGAAAAACAAGAGGGGGACCAAGCTGTTTTTATTAAAATTTATTAAAATTTATAAGACCAAACTAGTTTCTACGAAAAACAAGAGGGGGACCAAGCTGTTTTTATTAAAATTTATTAAAATTTATAGGACCAAACTAGTTTCTACGAAAAACAAGAGGGGGACCAAGCTGTTTTTATTAAAATTTATAGGACCAAACTAGTTTCTACGAAAAACAAGAGGGGGACCAAGCTGTTTTTATTAAAATTTATTAAAATTTATAGGACCAAACTAGTTTCTACGAAAAACAAGAGGGGGACCAAGCTGTTTTTATTAAAATTTATTAAAATTTATAGGACCAAACTAGTTTCTACGAAAAACAAGAGGGGGACCAAGCTGTTTTTATTAAAATTTATAGGACCAAACTAGTTTCTACGAAAAACAAGAGGGGGACCAAGCTGTTTTTATTAAAATTTATTAAAATTTATAGGACCAAACTAGTTTCTACGAAAAACAAGAGGGGGACCAAGCTGTTTTTATTAAAATTTATAGGACCAAACTAGTTTCTACGAAAAACAAGAGGGGGACCAAGCTGTTTTTATTAAAATTTATTAAAATTTATAGGACCAAACTAGTTTCTACGAAAACAAGAGGGGGACCAAGCTGTTTTTATTAAAATTTATAGGACCAAACTAGTTTCTACGAAAAACAAGAGGGGGACCAAGCTGTTTTTATTAAAATTTATTAAAATTTATAGGACCAAACTAGTTTCTACGAAAAACAAGAGGGGGACCAAGCTGTTTTTATTAAAATTTATAGGACCAAACTAGTTTCTACGAAAAACAAGAGGGGGGACCAAGCTGTTTTTTATTAAAATTTATAGGACCAAACTAGTTTCTACGAAAAACAAGAGGGGGACCAAGCTGTTTTTATTAAAATTTATAGGACCAAACTAGTTTCTACGAAAACAAGAGGGGGACCAAGCTGTTTTTTATTAAAATTTATAGGACCAAACTAGTTTCTACGAAAAACAAGAGGGGGGACCAAGCTGTTTTTATTAAAATTTATTAAAATTTATAGGACCAAACTAGTTTCTACGAAAAACAAGAGGGGGGACCAAGCTGTTTTTTATTAAAATTTATTAAAATTTATAGGACCAAACTAGTTTCTACGAAAAACAAGAGGGGGGACCAAGCTGTTTTTTATTAAAATTTATAGGACCAAACTAGTTTCTACGAAAAACAAGAGGGGGACCAAGCTGTTTTTATTAAAATTTATTAAAATTTATAGGACCAAACTAGTTTCTACGAAAAACAAGAGGGGGGACCAAGCTGTTTTTTATTAAAATTTATTAAAATTTATAGGACCAAACTAGTTTCTACGAAAAACAAGAGGGGGGACCAAGCTGTTTTTTTACGAAAAAAAAACAAGGGGGAGCAGGCTGATTTTTGGAACCCTATTCTTCACTATAGCCCTCAGTTTTCTGCTAAAAACACTTTTCTAAAGCGATATCTATCGCAAACGGAATTTATTTTTTGGTACTTCTATAGTTTACATCCCACCTTGAATTTTCATATCGAGACTTCTTATAAAAAATGCAAAAAGAGACTTTTTTAACAAGGTCTATGTCGAAAAACATAGTAAGACAGAGTCTTGAGTTTTATATAAGTGACTAGTGAAAAAACCCTTAAATAATGATTTTTTAGGGTTTTTCAGGAATCTAGGATGTAAGCTATATCACATTTTTCGTTTCTAAAAAGGTAGGTACAATGCAAATTTGACAAAACTAGTAATATAAGTTATGAGTTTAAATGGTTAATAAAAAAGACACGAAAGAAGGAAATCACCGATGTCTAGTAAAAAGACTAAAATTTTGTTGTTGTCGCTATGCGGCACCATCGCTCGCGCCGTACATGCTTAAATAAACATGTCTTAAGTTATTTTGTTCAAGAAAACTAAAAAAAATTGCTACCACTAGGTAGCAATGGAATAGGGCCAACATTTGCTAAGAGTTTTCAATGATACCCTAATAATTTTAAATTATAAAAACTATACAAGCGGTTAATAATTTATTTTTTGACCAGTCAAAGTTTCAAGACAAGGTCTTTGGTCGATTTACGATCAACACAAGGCTATCACTAGTAATTTAAAATAGAAACAATAATCTTTAAAAAAAAATCAAGAAAAGCAAATGAAAAAAATGGACAGGAAAAAAAATTCCCAGTGGATCACCAGCGAAACTCCAGTGTAGCCACGAGGAACCTTACATTTTTCAGCAAATTCCCACTGGGTTTCCACTGGCAAAAGTATAATATGCGTGAAAATATCGGTGAGCCTTTTTTCCCCGCTAAATTACGATCAATTCCCCATTGGATTCCCACCGAATCCCCACTGGACTCCCAGCCAGTTCCCACCTATTTCCTACCGGGTTACCAAAAACCCCAAAGAATCACCACCAATTCCCATCTTTCATCACAATGGGAGCCCCACTGGGGATTTGTTGGGACGGAGAACCTACTGGGAGTTTTATGAAATCTCACTGGCAATTTTTTTCTTATGTGAATGAAAATTAAAATAATAAAGCCAAGCGTAAATATGAGTGAGCCACTAAGAGGTTATTGAATAAGTGAGCCATTGCTTGCCTTTTAAAGATTTCTTTCTTATAACATAAAAATTGCGCGTCTTCGCCGATATTTATTTGTTGGATTTTTAGTGAGATGGATCCCTGTAACGCTTCATTGGCTAGATAAAGGAGCATGTACACAAGCAAGAGATAAAGAGTAAGCAAACGAGTGAACCCGGCAAAGTCTTGTTTTCGAAAACAGAAAAATTTAGGCTAGTATTGATTTTTTGGCTTTTTTAGTGTGATTGAGGGACTGTACTAGGCTCAATCCCACTAACAAAAGCCAAAAAATCAATGCTAACCTAAATTTTTCTGTTTTCCAAAACAGGCCTTTTCCGGGTTCACTTGTTCGCTTACTCTTTATCTCTTGCTTGTGTACATGCTCTTTTATTTAGCCAAATAAGCGTTACATGGATCCACCTCACCTGCGCTGGCTTTATTATTTTAAGTTTTATTCACATAGGGAAAAATTGCCAGTGAGATTTCATAAAACTCCCAATAGGTTCTCCGTTCCCAGCAAATCCCCAGTGGGGCTCCCATTGTGATGAAAGATGGGAATTAATGGTGATTCTTTGGGGTTTTTGGTAATCCAGTAGGAAATAGGCGGGAACTGACCGGGGACCCAGTGGGGATTCGGTGGGATTCGAATGGGGAATTGATCGTAATTGAGTGGGGAAAAAAGGCTTCACCGATAGAGAAAAAATAGTGAAAAATTCTGAAGAATTGGAAGGTTTAGATAGTTTAAAATCGAATATACCCGAGCAGCAAAACTTTATTCAAGAAAGTGATTATTCTTTAGATTTAATTATAAAAGGTATTGATTCAATAAAAATAGATGATACTCATAAGACTGGTATAAAACAATTATTCATAGGATTACAAAAGTCATGTATTGCAAAAGAAACTTATAAGTATTCAAATTTTCGTCGTAGCCCCCCTCGCGCATATTGTATGCCCGTCAATTAGAGCGTGCCCGTCTATTTTTCAACCCACGCAAACGCGACGATACTTTATTAACAACAACTGAACGAACAATTTAACACTTCAGAGAAAGTCTTCCTCAAGATCGATTTCTTCGAACAGATCAGCCATTTCTTTGTCCTCGTGAGTTTTGTGCAATTTGATTCGTCCGCCAGGCACCGGTCCATCCTCCTTGAAACAGTGAATCTTTTAATCCTCGCTCCCAACCGTTGCATTGGTGATCCCACACGCTTTAAACGACTTCTGAATGAGCTTTTTTGGCAGGCTATCCCACGCATCAACGATCCATTGCAAATAAACGGCCATAGGAGGAGCACGCGGATTACCACCGCCTGTCACTTGTTTTTTCCCGTCTACTTTTCAACCCCCTTCGGGGGGTGCCCGTCTATTAGAGAAAATACGGTACACGGTGCCTGACTGACAGTCTGAACTTTTTCTAGAATGTTCCCAGTCCATGATCAGTGGTTCCATAATTCTGAATAGAATCTGGACCAAATGAATATTTTCGATATGTTAAGAATAGATGTTTTGGTTACATGTTTGGTAGGACCAAATATGGGTTCTTTATATGAATAGATTATTCGAACTAAATCTGTCTGTGTCTAAGTCTGTATCTGTGTTTAACGCTGTTTGAATCTACGCAAATTTCAATACTCTAGAGAAGTTTAAACCATGTTTTTGGTTACAGTCAAACCTGGATTATCCGACACCCAAAGGGACTGCCCTTATGGTGTCGGATAAACAAGGTGTCGGTTAAACGAGGTGTCGGATAACTGGGGTTTAGGTTTACCAGGCCAACCAAATCGGGCTCATGGTGTCGGATAAAAGAGGGTGTCGGTTAACTGGGGTGTCGGATAACCCAGGTTTGACTGTATATGAATTTTTTGTGTCAAACTTTTGGTTCAATCAAATTCAGTAAAGGCGGCCAAGCCCTAGTCTTGATTTAAGAACTATTTTTTTGTTTACACAATTTAAATTGGCAGAAACTCTGTTTTACTCCCAATCAATAAAAAGAATTAACTTATTATTTTTTCTATTATTGTTGTTTTGTGCACAAACGTGTTGTTTTCAAAAGGGCAAAGCAAGTAAACAGCCCAAATGTTTATCTTTTCTTTTTATTTCAAAAACAAGTATTGCTCTCACATTGTTTTTCTTTAAAAGAAGGGAAAAATAAACTTTACGTGCGACGCTCAAGTGTGCAATTTTTTATTGTTGTTCAGTTATTTTTCAGCATTGAAAATGAGCCACATGCCTGACCGACCTAACATTCCTGTATCCAGCGAACACCACCATATTTGGGATAAATGGTGGAAGGCCTGGGAAGAAAAACGACTGGCCAAAAATGCAGTCGATGAAACCAAGTTCATGAAGACTGCAAAAATTTGTGAAGAGGTTAACAAATTTGTTAAGCAAACAAAGGTGCAGTCATAATTTCAAAACAAATCAACACGGAGTCGAAGTTTGGAATTTTGCAATATAGCGCTGGATTCTGTGTGTCTGTCTGTATGTCACAAAAAAAGATTAGCGGTATTCCGTCAATCAGATCGAAAATCTGATTACACCATTGGACTCAGCGTGGTCGATTTACTGTCTGAAAAAATTATGAAAAGTTGAACTCGACTGTCTCAAAAAAAAGTTATGGCCTGTTGAAAGGTCCTAAAAACCACAGGGGGGACCAAGGCAATTTTGGGTGTTTTTTGGATTGCCTTGGGGGACCAAGGCATGGTCACAGGTTCGAATCCTGGTGGTAGCATGCATCATTTTTTTGTCTCGAAAGGATTAGTTAGTGTACCCAAACCACTTGGATGGTACCCAAACCACCTGGATGGTACCCAAACCACCTGGATGGTACCCGAACCACCTGGATAGTACCCAAACCACCTGGATGGTGCCCAAACCACCTGGATGGTGCCCAAACCACCTGGATGGTACCCAAACCACCTGGATGGTGCCCAAACCACCTGGATGGTGCCCAAACAACCTGGATGGTACCCAAACCACCTGGATGGTACCCGAACCACCTGGATGGTACCCAAACCACCTGGATGGTACCCGAACCACCTGGATAGTACCCAAACCACCAGGATGGTGCCCAAACCACTTATATGGGGCCCGAACCACCATCGGGTACCCGAACCACTTACATGGGGCCCAAACCACCTGGATGGTACCCAAACCACCTGGATAGTACCCAAACCACCTGAACCACCAGCGGGTACCCAAACCACCTGGATGGTACCCAAACCACGCATATGGGGCCCGAACCACCAGCGGGTACCCAAACCACGTATGGGGCCCGAACCACCAGCGGGTACCCGAACCACCTATACCGGGCCCAAACCACCAGCGAGTACCCAAACCACGTATATGGGGCCCAAACCACCAGCGGGTACCCAAACCACGTATATGGTGCCCGAACCACCAGCGGGTACCCGAACCACGTGTATGCCCCACGCAGGTCCTCGGCGCCAACGAATAGCCACATCTGTGGCAACAACATCTTCTAGTCCCCATTTACTATAGCGCTGGATTCTGTGTGTCTGTCTGTGTGTATGTCACAAAAAAAGATTAGGGGTATTCTGTCAATCAGATCAAAAATCTGATTACACCATTCGACTCAGCGTTGTCGATTTACTGTCTGAAAAAATTATGAAAACTCGGGTGTGACTGTCTTAAAAAAAAGTTATGGCCTGTTGAATGGTCCCAAAAACCACAGGGGGGACCAAGGCAATTTTGGGTGTTTTTTGGATTGCCTTGGGGGACCAAGGCATGGTTACAGGTTCAAATCCTGTTGGTAGCATGCATCATTTTTGTAACCTGTGTTCCCACACAGGTCCTCGGCGCATACGAATTGCCACATCTGTGGCAACAACATCTTCTAGTGGTTCTACTAAAGGGATACAATCCCGAAATCTGAATTTTTGGGCCTTTTTTATTTTTCTGATGGCACTTTGTAAGTTCAATTGATTTCGAAAAACTAGAATAGGCTATTTTTTTGATAAAATGTCTTAAGTCTTTTAAATTAAAATCCAGGTTTGCTATGGGATGGTGTCTCAACTCTAAATACCGTATTTACTCTAAATATACTCCAGTTTCTAGTTGTCCCCCACCCTAAGCTATTTTACCTACACCATTTTTAGCCTTGTTTTTGGCTAACATCCTTAACACCGAAATAATTTGTTATCGTTATTTGTTATTTTCTAGCTTTTCGATCACTTAGATCCATAGTTGCAAGGGGGCCTAAAACTCATAGCTAGCAAAAACGATTTTCGTGCGCTAAAAAGGCTAAAAATTCAAAAAAAGCGCATCAGTACCTCAATTTTAATAATAAATCTGGTTTCAGAGACGTCGAATAATTCTCCCCAAGTCTCTTATGATTCCCGGCCCCCGAAGTAAGTCATTATTTCAAGAATTATACATCATTTTGTAGCCAAAATTTTGCTCTTTCAGATGGTCTTTCAACTTTTTAAATTTTTCGTTGAAATTGTTGATTTTAATACTAAAAGAATAGAGTGTCAATTTGACGAAAATCAGCGTTTCCGCCTTTGCTTTCAATCCAGGCTAATGCCTTGAATAACGCTTTCTTTTGTTTCGTAGTATGTGGCTTTGCATTGTCATGTTGCAGAATCACTTCTTTTTGTTGTGGCAGAAACTGTGGAAACTTTAGTTGGTGCAAAGGCGACAACCTTCAATCTTTGACTGAGAAGGAAAAAGCACTAGGTGTCGGAAATGCTGCTTTTTGTCGAATTGACACTTGATTCTTTCAGTCCTTAAATCAACAATTTCAACAGAAAATTCAGAAACTAAAGACATTATTTGAAAGAGCAGATTTTGGGCTACAAAATGATGTAAAATTCTCAAAATAATGACCTCAGTGAGTAGTCTAAAAAGGTGGTTGAAAAAAACTCCACGAACTTATGTACCGACCCAATGAATGCGATAATTGAAAAGTTACTAATAATGTTTAATTCACCAAGGTATTTCAGGCTAAACGCTACGCAGATATGGCACATGCAATGCGCAAGGTTGTCAAATTGTGCACAGCCCAGAATAAAGATCTGACCAAAGAGCAGCAAACGCTTTTAGCATCTGCTTACAGTAACTTGATTGAGCCACACATGTTTAGTTGGCGCAAATTGTGTGAACAAAAAGACAATTTGATTGCTTCCAAGGACAATACTAGTGAAACCAAAGATTACTATGGAGAAACAGAGGAAGTTATAAAAGAGATGCAAAAGGTTTCCTATGAAATACGAGAGATATGCGAAAGCATTATTGTAAGTCTAAAAAATGAAATAAGGGTATTATTTGAGCACTACAAGGCCGAGCGAAAAAACAAATTATTTAACCAAAGTTTAAAAAAACATTAAGAAAAGATATCTAAGGCCAGAACAAAAGGATGACATCTGAAAACGAACAGCACGACCAAGCTTCTTGTCGAAATAAACTTTTGGTAAATGATTTTTAGGTCGAAATGGGTTATTTTTTCTGTGTAATTTCAGAAGTGCTGTGCTCAAAGTCAAATTTCCTCTCACAAGAAAATAGTACAAAATTTATTTCCTGAAATTCAAGATGAAAAAAGGATATTTAGTAACAGAAATCAGATTCCAGGGAAGTGCTGCAAAATATTTAGAAACAGGCGGACTGGCACCCGCATTTGAAAGGTAAAGTTCAGTGTAGCAGAATACTGCAATACCAATCGGGCCGAAAACCCAAATTTGGCGGCAATTCAAAAAAAGTTTTCTGCTCCGATTTTCCCATAAAACCCCCGACTTTCAAGTTCAACCATGAAAATTTCAAAAATTTTCACAGCACAACCCAAATCTAAACGCAAAAGGTCCTCCGCCTGCGAAAGGACTTTCCAATGAGTACAAACTCGCCCATTAAAATATGTCACAGAAAAAAGATAAATTTCCCTCAAGGGGACCATTAATTAGCGTAACACACACACCCTCCCCGACCCAAATACAGGGTGCGCCAATTTTTTCGCACGTATTTGTTTTGCCATAACTTTTGTTTTCATGATTTTGACGTAATTTTTTAAAGAAAGCTGAGACTCTAGGTTGACTTTATTTGACTTTTGACAACAGTCAAATAAACAACTCTTTTCAAATTCCTGCTCAACTGATCTTCCGTTCACTAAGCAGTATTCGAGGCGGCTTTGATATGCTCCCATTGCTCTGTTGATCAGTTGCGTTCCCCAGCATCCCTCTTCGATGGATGGGCCGAGGAACTCCGACTTCACCGGTTCCGTTTGCCTGGCCGCCCTATTCGCCTGATTTGACGCCTTGCGACTTCTTTCTCTGGGGATGGATGAAAAGCAAGGTCTACACGACTCCAATCACTTCAATGGCCGAGCTCAGAAGAAGAATCACACAAGCGTTTGCAGAGCTGCCTGGTGAGATGATCAACAGAGCAATGGGAGCATATCAAAGCCGCCTCGAATACTGCCTAGAAGTGAACGGAAGATCAGTTGAGCAGGAATATGAGTGAAAAGAGTTGTTTATTTTGACTGTTGTCACAAAGTGGTGTTCAAATAAATTTTTTTGTCAATGTTTGGTACGGTTCGGTTGCCTAGAGTCTCAGCTTTCTTTAAAAAAAAATTACGTCAAAATCATGAAAAACAAAAAAGTTATGGCCAAAACAAATACGTGCGAAAAAAATTGGCGCACCCTGTACTACATAAAGATAGTTTTAGAAATATTTTAAGAAATAAAAATCCCTTACCACGGCCCAAAGAAATCGAAATTTCTATTATTACATATATTTGTCTCTATTATCACCGAACAATTTTAGAGACTTCATAACAATTTCTTGATCCCTCAAGCTGCTGACGAGTCTTCTCTCGACTTTTATAAAAATATTAAAACAGAATATTATGCCTATTTAGAAGAAATCGGTGCACCTACAGATATTGACGGTAATTAATTATTATCATTTTTAAATAAAAACAAGTTAAAATTGCAGAATTTAATGCCTATCTTATGTACTCCATTTAAACACATTGGAGCAGAAACTCTAACTTATATAATTTTGAATATACCATGTATCAGAACATATATTCAAGGATTAAACTTTTCTTGAACTATTTTTTCACCAAAAGTTAAATTTCTGCTTAGGGGACCAAGTCGATTTAATCCAAAAAATGGTACCCTTGAAAACCCCAAAAAACTAAAATTGAACAATATGTACGGCTCTATATGCATCCGCGCGTATTGTCGCCGTCAGGCAACTACCGCATTTTCTCTATAGACGCCCAGCTCTCTCGTTCAAAATCATCACGTTTCTGACATACTTTTTGTAGATGACCGCCAAGCAAGTCAACACTTATTTTGCAGCCATAGAAATAAGCTGGTAAGTGGTAACTTGCCTCGGGTCACTCACAAAAAGTAGGTCCAAAACAGGATGCTAAACACGTTATTTTAATTTTCGTGGTGTGCGTCTATTTAACAAAATGTTGTTTTAAAAAATGTGCTTGTTTAAACTAGAAAAATTCATCTAACTGAAATGTAAAATTTTTAGATGTCTCTTTCTACTCTGTTTGAATGGTTATTAATTTTCAAAAAACTAGATTCTTGTTTTAAATGATTATTTGATTTACACGTTGTATGGTCTAACAAAATAATGTATGTCTAATAAAGCTTTCTGACTACAAGATTAAATAAAATTCATTATAGCATAGTTTTAATATAACATGCCCGATAATTTTGAAATGGCCCAACAAAGTATAATACATATACATAGGCAAGCCGCTCTCAAGCCCCTTCGGGGGCGCAGGGGGCTTGGGGGCTTGAGTTGACATGCACACCCACATACCTAGACACAAATCACTGAAAGTGACTCTGATTGCATGAAAAAGCATGCATACCAGAGTGTATTTATGTGAAATTTCAGCATTAAAACTATGTTCAACATCTTTTGTTAGTGGCCCGTGTGATTAGTGGCCCTTTTATTCCCTTCCCTCCCAATACAGCCTCAAATCCCTTAAAAGTTCAAAAGCGAATTCAAAATTTTCAAATTTCTGACTAAAAACCATGATAATTTCTGTCTGAAAAAAATTTTTCTCAGAACTAAAAGCACGCGGCTTTTCTCATGAACTAGTCGAGAAACACGAATATGATGTTATCTCCTCCACCTGATCACTCCCCGTGGGGGGGGATTCTAAAGTGCAACCGTAACAATGATAAAGAAGGCCCAAGAGAAAAATAACCTACCTGCAATGGATTTCTCGTCGTCGTGGGTTAAGATCGGAAAACCATCACCATACAATTCGAGTTCAGAGTTGGCAGAAACAGCATGAACACCAGAAGCAAGCACCAGCATAATGGAAACAAAAGTGGACATTTTTGAGAGACTTCGGCTGCAACCTAAAGTTGAAACTGAGAAAATTTCCGACGCCAGTTCTACAAGATGGTCCATCCCCTCATAAAACCAAGTGGTCGTATATTTGGTTTGAAAAAGAGTTTTACAGGCGTTTTACAAACCTGCTGACTGTATTAATTTAAGCCTCCTAAAGAGCGTTTAACATAGCTGACACATTTTTGTAGGGTATGTTTGAGTTTTGGTAATTCCTCTGAATGATAATCCAATAACTAAAAACCCGCTTCAGAATATCGTAATTAATGCACAAAGTGAACTTTGAAAGCCAAAAAGTAAAAAATTTGACTAAGTGAACATCGCACGATTCACAATTAAAAAAA